>JBBDGP010004877.1:470000-535040 GCA_037952835.1 Lithobates septentrionalis | reverse complement strand
CTCCCTCTTTCTCTCTCCCTCTCTCTCTCTCTCTCTCTCTCTCTCTCTCTCTCTCTCTCTCTCTCTCTCCCTCTCCCTCTCTCTCTCTCCCTCTCTCTCCCTCTCCCTCTCTCTCTCTCCCTCTCGTCCCTCTCTCTCTCTCCCTCTCTCTCCCTCTCGTCCCTCTCTCTCCCTCTCTCTCTCTCCCTCTCGTCCCTCTCTCTCTCTCCCTCTCTCTCTCTCCCTCTCTCTCCCTCTCGTCCCTCTCTCTCTCTCCCTCTCTCTCCCTCTCGTCCCTCTCTCTCCCTCTCTCTCTCTCCCTCTCGTCCCTCTCTCTCTCTCTCTCTCTCTCTCTCTCTCTCTCCCTCTTGTCCCTCTCTCTCCCTCTCTCTCCCTCTCTCTCTCTCCCTCTCTCTCTCTCTCTCTCTCTCTCTCCCTCTCCCTCTCTCTCTCTCCCTCTCTCTCCCTCTCGTCCCTCTCTCTCCCTCTCTCTCCCTCTCTTTCCCTCTCGTCCCTCTCGTCCCTCTTCTCTTTGCCTCGATTCACACAGGGGCAACACGACTTCAGCGCGACTTTGCAAGGCGACTTCAACGCGGTTTCAACGCAACTTCAGCACGACTTGAAGCAACTTACAGCGCGACTTCAAGTCGCCTCTAGGACAGGCGACTTTGGCTGTGGCCAATCACAGAATAATCAGCTCTCTGGGAGGGAGGGGTTTGCCGGGGTAAACTAATTTATTTTCCTGTAAAGTCGCTTCAATATAGATGGAGATCCGACTTGGAAGCGACTTCCATTGAATTCTATGGGTACAGGTCGCCTAGAAGTCGGATTGAAGTAGTACAGGAACCTTTTTTGAAGTCGGAGCAACTTCAGTAGTGTACATTAAGACGCTCTCATTGACTATAATGCATTTCCCAAAGTCAAGCGACTTGGGGCCACTTAAGGGCTGACAAGTCGGATCCCAAGTCGTTGTAGTGTGGAACCGACCTGACTCTCTTTCTCTCTCTCCCCCCCGTGCAAAAGCGGCACATTTTTTCCTCTCCTACTAAACCACGCCTACAAACAAATGCCCCACCCCTAATTCAAATAATACTCCGCCTACAGAAACAAAAGTTTCCCTAAATTTTTTTTCAATAATGTTGCCAACTATGCAATGGCCTAATAAGTTCTAAAGAAGTTATTGAGCATTCTGCAGAGGTGAATAGATCCTAACAGATCCTATGCCTATCAGGGACTGTGCAGGACTTAAATTGGGATCCTTTTAATTCATGTGGAAATTCCGTGCACACTGTGTCTCTCGTTTGGGAAAATATTGGAGTATACTCCCACACCACAAATGAAAGCTTTTCCAGCTGCTAATGTATTGCTTCTTCACATCTATTTGGAAGGCTGATTCATGTTTTAATGATAGAGGATACAAGACGTGACTGTGCAGTGTGTCACCATGGAAACCACACTAAATTTACTTATGTGTGTGCAATGTCTATGACAAGACTTGAAAGGAAATCCTTCTCTACGGTCTATCAGTTACTTGGAAGGAAACGGCACACCAATCCCCATTTCACAAAAGTATGGGTTTTTTTTTTTAAGACTTTCACATAGTGGAACAAAAATGTTCTATCATGGTCAGCCTGCAATAATTTGATGTGCGTACTCCCACACAATCTTCAGCAGTTAACGCTAAAGACCTGAACTTCAGGCAATCGGTTGAATAATATATGGAATTCATAGATCCGTCCCGTCCGCCCTACATGCCAAAATGATTGTAACTCTGTGTAGGCAGTCTTGTGATCCAAGCAGGCTGTCCAAGGCTGCCAGTCACAAGGGCAGTTCCATGCACACTGACAATACAGGCTCAGTCTAAAGCCCCATACACACGATCGGATTTTCCGCCTGGAAATGTGTGATGACAGATTGTTGACCTAAAATCTGACCGTTTGTACGCTCCATCGGACACTTGTTGTCGGATTTTCCGCGGACAAATGTTGGACGGTAGGCTTTAAAATTTTCCGCAGACAAATGTCTGTTGTCGGATTTTCCGAGCGTGTGTACACAAGTCCGTCGGACAAAAGTGCAAAGTACAAACACGCATGTTTGGAAGTAAGGACGAGCCGGAAGCGGTTGGTCTCTTAAACTAGCGCTCAGAATGGAGAATTAACATTCGTGGCGCGGCAAATTATGAAATCTCCAAATGCAGCGCACAATTCTCTTCTTCTTTAATGGGATAATAATGAAGCTGCTTTGCTGGTGATACTGATGGAGTTCTGACAAATGTATTTTAAAAGGCTTTTCATTTCTAGTGATATCAAGAATAATATTATTATGCTTGTTTTTTTGTTTTTTTTTTGGTGCAAGTTACTACAACACCATTATTACGTAGTTTTTGAGATCAAAGATACAACTATGTTGGTGTCCCTTGTCAATTTTACATTGTATTTTTTAAAATGTAACTGCCTTCTCCCAAACTGTCATTTGAAGTAAAACACATAGCCAAGTATTATTCTACACAATTTTTTTATTGTGCATTCAAAAAAGAAAACAAATAAAATTAGACATGCTATCTGCCAATAGAACTTAACCAAAAAGTGCATTCTATGCATCCAAAAATATAGAAAATATAACAAATCAAATCATTATTCAACCAAAAAAAAATGAAATAAAAGCCTCATGCATGTGTCCTGCTTCCTAATATAGGGGGTCAACAATGCCAAGAGTTGGTGAAAGCAGGGGTCCGTCATCCGGAAATAATTCTGAAAATCATCAAGATTATTCTCCTGGAGCTCCCGCAGCAAAGGCATATGACATAATTGCTCTGTATTCTGGAAGCTTTTTTTCCAGAAGCAGATAAGAGAAATCAAACACCTAGCTAGAAAACCCTGACCAGACAAAAACAGTGGATCGGTGGTCCACTAATTACTGTAAAGCCAAAACGACATTTAGTCTAGCCCTCTAACTAGAGGAAGGCGCTATATATAGTTCCTCTGCTCAATCCACACACCATACATTACAGCTGTAAGTGAGGTAAGGAGACGCACTGGATACCTTCGCTGCCATTGTGCTATAGCTGCGTGTCCCTATACCTTTCTCAGTGTTTAATGTGCTATTATTATAGGCTGAGGATGGAATTGTGTTTTTTGTGTATTTTTGTTTAGTTTTCATCACTGAATACATGCAGCTGATGAAAATATTTTTGTAGACAAAATTAACACTGCATGGATGTACAGAGTTTAGGAAGTACAGAGAACAACAAAATATAGTGTACAACGAATATAGTGTTGAGTTTCAGCAATAAACTGACGGGAGTCATTGGAGTAACTAGAATGAAATAATCAACGTGACGGGCGGGAGGAGGGGAAGTAAAAAAAAAGGGATTTTTTTTTTTAATTAAAAGAATAAACATGTCATACTTACCTCCTCTGTCTAATGGTATTGCTTTAAAGGGTTTAAACCTTCATTTCTAGGGTTGGCGCTCTGTGCCCTTTCTCTTCTGTGTGTGCCCCCATAGAAAGCCACTCGCTATGGGGCACACCTGCAGGCTTGTTCATAAGCTGAGCTGTGTGCATCCATAGATACACACAGTGCAGCTCGGCTCTGCCCTTGTTCCCTGCTCACAGGATTTGATTGACAGCAGCAGGAACCAACGGCTCCCGCTGCTGCCTCTGTGTCCTGGGAGGAACACAGAACTGGTGCCAATGCTGATGGATCAAGATAGAACTTTAATGCAGAGAATTAATGTTTTGGCTTCGGAACCTACTAATTATTGTTCATAAAGGTGCCTTGATGAGTAGGTGATGGCACCTTATCCCTTCACATAGTGGAGAAAGAAAAATGGGAGTTTCGTGGTGCCATCCAAAACCAGCAACACAAAATATTTAATAAAATTTATATTACAAATATATTTACAATTTAATAATAAAATGCCTGTAGCATCCTCTAATGTGATACTAGTGTAAGTGTAGGGAAATGTATATCCCGACTCATGTTTAACCCAGTGAGTCTGTAATTGGGTCAGTGTTATTGGGCTGGGTGACATACAGGCAGCTCTCTGGTGCCTCCTCCCGATTCTAGAAAGTTGTAGAACATTCTGGAAGCTGGAGGGTGGAGGCTAGGAGGGCTGTCCTACATGTTTAACCACTTGCCACCCAGGCCAATTCTGACATTTCTCTCCTACATGTAAAAATCATCATTTTTAAAAATCATAATTTTTTTGCTAGAAAATTACATAGAACCCCCAAACATTATATATGTTTTTTTTTTTAGCAGAGACCTTGAAAATACAATGCATACAAATACAATACAATGCAATACATTGCAACTTTTTATCTTGCACTGTATTTGTGCAGCAATTTTGTAAACGCGTTTTTTTGGAAAAAAAACAGTTTCATGCTTTAAAAAAAAAAAACAGTAAAAAGACGATATCTGAATGATGTAGCTGCAGGCATCATTCAGATATCCCCGCTCAAAGTCAAGGCTGTCATATGACGGCCGGCGGGCAGGAAGTGGTTAAGGGTGCTTGGCAAATCCCCAGGCGATTGGCCTGGCAGAGAACTAAGCCAACCCTTAAATATGGATGGGCCATGCCAGCAGGGGAGTTGGGTGGAATATGGAGATGCAGTGCTGAGGGAGACTGTTGGTGGCCTTCGAGGGACCCCTGCCAGGGAGGGGCTCTGACTCAGGCCAGGGCTCAGGTGGATGGCCTAGAGCAGTGGTTCTCAACCTTCCTAGTGCCGTGACCCCTTGATAAAATTTCCCAAGTTGTGGGGACCCCTAACAGTAAAATTATTTTTGCTGGTCGCGTTTGCTGGCACAGTGGTGGCGTTTGCTGGCACAGTGGCAACAATTGATGGGCACAGTGGTGACAATTGATGGGCACAGTGGCTGCACAGTGGGACGTTTGCTGGCACAGTGGCTGCGTTTGGCACAGTGGTAACAATTAAAGGGCACAGTGGCTGCGTTTGATGGCACAGGTGGCGACGTTTGCTGGCACAGTGGCGACAATTTATGGGCACAGTGGCTGCGTTTGGCACAGTGGCAACAATTAAAGGGAACAGTGGCTGCATTTGATGGCACAGTGGCTGCGTTTGATGGCACAGTGGCAACGTTTGCTGGCACAGTGGCGACGTTTGCTAGCACAGTGGCGACAATTGATGGGCACAGTGGCTGCCCTTGGCACAGTGGCAACAATTAAAGGGCACAGTGGCTGCGTTTGATGGCACAGTGGCGGCATTTGCTGGCACAGTGGCGACAATTGTTGGGCACAGTGGCTGTGTTTGATGGCACAGTGGCGACGTTTGCTGGCACAGTGGCGACAATAAATGGGCACAGTGGCTGCGTTTGGCACAGTGGCAACAATTAAAGGGCACAGTTCCTGCGTTTGATGGCACAGTGGCAGCGTTTGCTGGCACAGTGGCGACAATTGATGGGCACAGTGGCTGCATTTGATGGCACAGTGGCGGTGTTTGCTGGCACAGTGGCGACAATTGATGGGCACAGTGGCTGCATTTGATGGGCACAGTGGCTGCACAGTGGCGACGTTTGCTGGCAAAATGGCGACAATTGATGGGCACAGTGGCTGCGTTTGGTACAGTGGCAACAATTAAAGGGCACAGTGGCTGCGTCTGATGGCACAGTGGCTGCGTTTGATGGCACAGTGGCAACGTTTGCTGGCACAGTGGCGACAATTGATGGGCACAGTGGCTGCGTTTGGTACAGTGGCAACAATTAAAGGGCACAGTGGCTGCGTCTGATGGCACAGTGGCTGCGTTTGATGGCACAGTGGCGACGTTTGCTGGCACAGTGGCGACAATTGATGGGCACAGTGGCTGCGTTTGGTACAGTGGCAACAATTAAAGGGCACAGTTCCTGCGTTTGATGGCACAGTGGTAGTGTTTGCTGGCACAGTGGCGACAATTGATGGGCACAGTGGCTGCATTTGATGGCACAGTTGCAGCGTTTTAATGGGGGTTTTTTTCTGATTGTTTCAGTTTGTTTGCACCCCCACCACTGATTTATATATAAACGTCCCGGTTGATTCCTCAAAAGTGGTTATTCCGTGCCAGTGCTAGATATACAAAGTGTATAGCTTCCAAACATGTATCTAGCACTGGCACGGAATAACTACTTTTGAGGAACCAACTGGGACGTTTATATATTATATATATATATATATATATATATATATATATATATATATATATATATATATATAGGACCATAATAAAAAAAATGTTGTCTTGTCAGCTTTTCCTGTGTGTCTGACTTACCAGAAGTCACAGGTGTTCTTCTTCTTCAGCAAGTCATGTTTCGTTGCCTCCCTCTTGGTACACTCGTCCGCAGCAAGCAGATTTCGGTGGGTGTACAAAGATGTCCGCTTGCCGACTTCTAAGTCTAAGCCTTACTGCGGACGAGAGTACCAAGATGGCGGTGACGGAACGTCACTTCCGTGCACTCCCTCCTCTCCAGGAAGTGACATCTCGCTGGCCGAGACGGACGGACTCAGGCAGTAACTTCGGGTCCGTCTCGGCCAGCATCTCGGCCAGCATTCGCGACCCCCTGGAGAATGGGCAATCGACCCCCCAGGGGGTCGCGACCCCCAGGTTGAGAACCGCTGGCCTAGAGGGATCCTACCACAGGAGAAATTGGAGGGAGGCTTTCCTGAGAGTCAGCGGTAGCAGGGAGAGGACAGTGTGAGTACTGCAGAGTGGTGCAGGGACTTACGGGGTGGGGGAGACTCCTACATGTGGCAGGTCTCTCTGGAAGATAGTGGTGTGCATGAGTCTTCCACACCTTGCCCTGGGAGATCTCCAGAGAGTTAGTCGGGTAGACTGGGGAGGAGGAGGAGCCGGGTGGGCTGGTGGAGGACTCCCACACGTGGCAGGTCTCTCTGGAAGATTGCGGTGTGCCCGGGTGGGCTGGCGGAGGACCAGCTGGGTGGGCTGGTGTTTCCTGCAGGGGTGGAGCTGGCACTGGTTTCTACAGGGGAGTTGGGGTTGCTCCAGGATTCAGTTCACATCACACTGTGCTACTCTCCAGGGGACTGAGAGTTCCTAGCCTGTGAGCGGCTGTTGCTGATCTAACGAGAGATCATATTGTGCTACTTTCCAAAGAACTGAGAGTTCCTAGCCTGTAAGTGGCTGTTGCTACTATAACAGAGACTGTTAGCTATTAAAGAGGGATCAATCAGAGCTGTGCAGACCAGGGAGAAGGAATCAATTGCAGTTGTACAGCAGAAAGGAGAAGGATCTGTAATAGGGAGGAAATTGGCCCTGGTTTTGTTGCTGTCAAGTTGGGCATCCCATAATTCCCAAAACCATCCAAGTTATTACCCCCCAATAAAACATGAAAACAAACCTCAAGGACTGTTCACTGTGTCTGGGCGAAAGTTGTTGTGTAGCAGTGGGGAACTCAGTCATCTGCAACTCCTACGGGGGGTAGTGCTCAGGGCTTTTTTTTGGCGGTAACGTGGGGGAACGCAGTTCCGGCACCTCCAGCACTGAATGTATGTAATAGCATGGGGTGTGGGGTGTGCTGGAGGGTTTATTAATGTTGGCTGCTGGGGGATCTATTGTCACTGGTGGGGATCTGATTTTGTGTGAGGGTCTATTGTTGCTGATGGGGAATCTATTGTTGCTGGGGGGTCTTATGTTGCTGGAAGGGATCTACTGTTGAGGGAGAGGTCTATTTTTACTGGCTGCTGGAGGATCTATTGATGCTGGCTGCTGGAAGATCTGTTGTTGCTGCTGGGGGGGTCTAATGTTGCTTGGGTGGATATTTTGTTGTGGGTAGTTTACTGTTGCTGCAGGGAATCTATTGTTGTTGGGGTGGAGTCCATTGTTTTTTGGGGAGTCTGTTGTTGTGTGGGGATCTATTGCTGGGATTCTATTGTTGCTGACTGCAGGGGATCTATTTTACTGCTTTTCTTTATATCATCAACACGTTCCATATAAATGATTTAGCACCACAAAATGATACTCGGTTCTGTATTCTCTAAAAGGGGCAGTACTGGTAGGTGGGTAGGAGGTGGAATCAAGGGACGGTGGTCAGAGGTGGGTAGGGGGCAGAGACAAGGGGTGACTCAGACGGGGGGGGAGTTCCTGCACCTATTCTCCGAGAAAAAAAAAGCCCTGGTAGTGCTACACACCAAAATAGTTACATCATTCAAAAGGAATGACCCATAGCATATAGTAGAAGCCTCTGATGGCTTGTCCTTCCAAATTTTCAGATTGTCATGTATTGTGCAGTGTTCCTTCTTCATTCAACCTTTTCATATGAGCCTAAACATATATTAAGTCAAGGACTCAACGTGTGTCACTGAGGAGCTTCATTACTTAGGAGTATAGAGTCATAGATGTCAGAAAAAAATGGTATGCATATGCCCCAGGAGTCAGACCACTGATCTGTCTCGTGGTATTAATCAAATGAAAGGGGAGACCATCACTGATGTCAGCACAAGCTAGTGTTCCATTGGCATGTCCTGTAATGCCCCGTACACACGGTCGGACATTGATCGGACATTCCGACAACAAAATCCATGGATTTTTTCCGACGGATGTTGGCTCAAACTTGTCTTGCATACACACGGTCACACAAAGTTGTCGGAAAATCCGATAGTTCTAAACGCAGTGACATAAAACGCGTACGTCGGGACTATAAACGGGGCAGTGGCCAATAGCTTTCGTCTCTTAATTTATTCTGAGCATGCGTGGCACTTTGTGCTTCGGATTTGTGTACACACGATCGGAATTTTCAACAACGGACTTTGTTGTCGGAAAATTTTATAGCCTGCTCTCTTTGTGTGTCGGAAATTCAGATGGAAAATGTGTGATGGAGCCCACACACGGTCAGAATTTCCGACAACCAGGTCCTATCACACATTTTCCGTCGGAAAATCGGACCGTGTGTACAGGGCATAATAGTGTTGTCCCATCGGCATCCGGACATGTCAGCAGTGCTGAGATACAACAAAGGATAGAAAACAGTTCACAACAGTTAAATAAAAAAAAAAAAAAAAAAAAAAGGTTTGGCAATTGTTCATGATATGCAAGCTAAATGTCATTCAGTTTGGGTTTCCATGCCTGTTAATTATCATCGTATGATGACTGGCTGCCTGCCAAGTCCAATTTGCACTTTTTGATTTGCTTTTGATGTCCTCGTTTGACTTCCCTCCGGGCTCATCTCTTGGCCTGCTATGACCTGAGCATTGGCTAGTATACTGCAATTTTTTGGTTTGGTTTAATGGCTCGTCCTCAACCTACGTCTCAGTCTTACCCATCAATACTGGTTCCTTAGAATGATCAGGTATTGAATAATAATCCAGGTAATATGGCACGGGGACATCTCAGTACAAGCAGACACATCAAACCTTAAAGCCTAAAGCTGGATACACACTGTACAATTTTCTGCAGATTTTTTCCTTCAGATTTACCAAAACCATATAATATGAGGTCAAACCTTAAAGCAGAGGTCCGCCCACCGCTGCAAAAATTAAAAGCCAGCAGCTACACATACTGCACTTGCTGGCTTTTAATATTAGGACACTTACCTGTCCTGGAGACCAGCGATGTTGGCACCGAAGCTGATGTTTCCATCAGCTGTCGGGTGCTGCCGCCACCATCGAGGGTAAGGGAACCCTGCAGTGTAGCCTTACAGCTTCACGCCGGGAACCCTACTGTGCATGCCCGAGGCCCCGCTCCTCTCTCCTACTGGCCCGGCAGCAGGGGAAGGAGGAGGAGGGAGCCGAGCGGTGACGTCAACAGCCGCGGCTCCCGGAAGTGGGAACAGGATATCTGTCAAAGACAGGTATTCTATCCCTGCCGAAAGGTGCCAAATGTGGCACCGGAGGGGGGGGGGGGAGACAAATGAGCGGAAGTTCCACTTTTGGGTGGAACTACGCTTTAACCACTTCAGTACCGGGCGCTTTCCCCCCTTCCCGCCCAGACCAATTTTCAGCTTTCAGCGCTGTTGCATTTTAAATGACAATTGCACAGTCATGCAACACTGTACCCAAACAAAATTGTTATAATTTTTTTCCCACAAATTGAGCTTTCTTTTGGTGGTATCTATTTGATCACCTCTGGGGTTTTTATTTTTTGTGCTACAAATTAAAAAAGACAGAAAAAGTTGAAAAAAAAAAAGTTATTCTTTGTTTCTGTTACGAAACTTTGTAAAAAAGTAATTTTTCTCCTTCACTGATGGGCACTGATGAGGCTGTGCTGATGGGCATTGAGGAGGCAGTACTGATGGGCACTGATGAGGTGGCACTGATAAAGAGGCACTTATATGCAGCACTGATGGGCACTGATAGGCGGCACTGATATGCAGCACTGATGGGCACTGATAGATGGCACTGATGGGCGCTCATAGGTGGCACTTATAGGCACTGATAGGCAGCACTGTTGGGCACTGATGGGTGGCACTGATAGATGGCACTGTTAGGCAGCACTGATCAGGCATCACTGATTGGGCATTGATTGGCATACCTGGTGGTCCTGGGTGGGCATCCCTGTTGGTCCTTGATGGGCATTCCTGGTGGTCTTTGGGCATTCCTGGTGGTCCTGAGTGGGCATCCATGGTGGTCCTGGGTGGTCATCCCTGGTGGTCCTGGGTGGACATCCTCGGGCAGGCTGCACTGATAATCACTCAGCGCAGACCCCCCCCCCTGTCAGGAGAGCAGCCGATCGTCTCTCCTCTACTTGCGTCTGTCAGTGCGAGTGGAGGAAAAGACGATAATTGGCTCTTCCTATTTACACTGTGATCAGCTGTGATTGGACACAGCTGATCATGTGGTAAAGAGCCTACATCCGAGGTTCTCTACCAAGATCGGAGATGCGGTGTCAGAGTGACACACTGCACCACCGATCGCTGCGCTGAGCGCCCCCGTGGGCGTGCGCTAACGGCTTATCCTGCTGAACCAGTAAGTGCCGGTTCACACAGGGGCGACTTATCAGGTGACCTAGCCGCCTGACAAGTCGCCTCCCGTTCTGTACAACGGAACCGTTCTAATAGGAGCGACGCAAGTCGCCCCGACTTAGAAAAAGGTTCCTGTACTTCTTTGGGGGCGACTTGAGGCGACTTGCATAGACTTCTATACAGAAGTCGTTTTGCAAGTCGCCGTGGAAGTCGTGTGCAGGTCGCCTCGGTAAGGCGACCTGCAAGTCGTGCCGCCCCTGTGTGAACCGGGGGTCAAGGACCAGGCCTTTTTCTGACATTTGTTGTTTACAAGTTTAAATAAATATTTTTTTTTCTAGAAAATGACTTTAGCAGAGACCCTAGAGAACAAAATGGAAATCATTGCAATATTTTATGTCACACCGTATTTGTGCAGCGGCCTTACAAATGCATTAAAAAAAAAAAAAGAAAGAAAACAGTAAAGTTAGCTCAATTTTTGTGTATAATGTGAAAAATGATGTTATGCCGAGTAAATAGATACCTAACATGTCATGCTTTAAAATCGCACACACTCGTGGAATGGCAACAAACTACGGTACTTAAAAATCTCAATAGGCGACATTTTAAACATTTTTACAGGTTACCTGTTTAGAGTTACACAGGAGGTCTTGCACTAGAACTATTGCTCTCGCTCTAATGATCGTGGTGATACCTCACATGTGTGGTTTGAACATTGCTTACATATGTGGGTGCGACTTACGTATGCGTTCGCTTCTGGGCAGGAGCTCGGAAGGACGGGGCACTTTTACTTTTTATTTTATTTTTTTTATACGCTGTCCCTTTAATTTTTTTTTTTGATCACCTTTATATCTATTACAAGGAATGTAAACATCCCTTGTAATAGAAATAAGCATGACAGGTCCTCTTTATTGTGAGATCTGGGGTCAAAAAGACCTCAGATCTCACATTTACACTTAAAAGCAAAAAAAAATAAAAAAATGTAATTTTACATGTAGTAAAAAAAAAAAAAAAAGGCCTAGAGGTGGAAGTGACATCAGATGTCGCTCCGGTCCTCCAAGGGCATAGAGTCGAGTGGGGGCCACCTTGCCCTCACTCGACTTCCTACCCATTACTCCATGGGATCAGATCACTTCTGCCTTTACCGATGTCTCTGGTAAGCGGGGAAATCATGGGGAAGCAGCAGGGGGCACCAAGCAGGGTTGACCGTCGGGGGGGGAGGGAGGGCACCTCTCCCGCTGCCCATAAAAGTGATCCCGTGGCGAATCTTCTACCTGGACCACTTTTATGTAAAAGAGGATTGGCCACTGTTTCGAAAAAATACCAGGGTTATGGCAGCTAGCTGCTGGCATAACCACGGTACATAACATGAAGGTAACGACGTATACAGTATATACCGTGGGCGGTCTATTTAAAGTGAAATTAAATTGGGTCTTAGGCTTTAAAGGGTTAGCTCACCTTGGCCAAAAAAAACAAAAAAAAACTGCCTGTGCAGATAAAGGGCGTTTGTAGGTAAAAACAAACTGGGCAGCTTTGAAAAAAGTTGGATAATGCTCTCGCTATAGTTGTAGGCCATTTACATACCACCTGAAGCCTGGCCGAAAAACTCACAGAGATGGCATCATCCTGTCCTGCCTTTATTGCTAGGAAGTTGCTAACACACTCAGCCGATTCAAAGCCTCTCGCATGTGATGTCTCTCCTCGATCGAAGAAGATTGGCAGAGAGTGCTATAGAAAGGTCTTTATTACTAATCCATAGCCCGACCCGTGCTTGTTATTTTTCTATCCCCTCATTTTTCCTCTTGAATTATTAATCCTGCAATAATTAGTCAAACATCAAACACTTTCCAAATAAAGTTACTGAGTTATTGACCCATTTACAAAGACACAGATCCCCAGAAGACCTGAGATGCAGTACGCAAGCTGTTCTCATTCACATTTTATTTCATGAGTTGTGGCAAAATCGAAGATTACATTCCAAAATAAACATGTTCATTGTTCATATCAGGTTTCTGTTTGCTACTGACTTCTCCTGGGATCAATAAAAACATTCAAATGCCCTTAGTAGAAGTTAAATAATCACTGCGGTCACAGACATTTCCACAAATAAAATAAGCGTGTGTCTACCTGTACATAGGATGTTACTGTAACAGCTTAAAAATATTCAGAAATATCTATCTGTCTATATATATATTCAAAAAAAAAAAAAAAAAAAAAATCTATATATATATATATATATATATATATATATATATATATATATATATACAGTATCTCACAAAAGTGAGTACACCCCCCACATTTTTGTAAATATTTTATTCTATCTTTTCATGTGACAACACTGAAGAAATGACACTTTTCTACAATGTAAAGTAGTGAGTGTACAGCTTGTATAACAGTGTAAATTTGCTGTCCCCTCAAAATAACTCAACACACAGCCATTAATGTCTAAACCGCTGGCAACAAAAGTGAGTACACCCCTAAGTGAAAATGTCCAAATTGGGCCCAAAGTGTAAATATTTTGTGTGGCCACCATTATTTTCCAGCACTGCCTTAATCCTCTTGGGCATGGAGGTCACCAGAGCTTCACAGGTTGCCACTGGAGTCCTCTTCCTCTCCTCCATGACGACATCACAGAGCTGGTGGATGTTAGAGACCTTGCGCTCCTCCACCTTCCATTTGAGGATGCCCCACAGATGCTCAATAGGGTTTAGATCTGGAGACATGCTTGGCCAGTCCATCACCTTTACCCTCAGCTTCTTTAGCAAGGCAGTGGTCGTCTTGGAGGTGTGTTTGGGGTCGTTATCATGTTGGAATACTGCCCTGCGGCCCAGCCTCCCAAGGGAGGAGATCATGCTTTGCTTCAGTATGTCACAGTACATGTTGGCATTCATGGTTCACTCAATGAACTGTAGCTCCCCAGTGGCGGCAGCAATCATGCAGCCCCAGACCATGACACTCCCACCACCATGCTTGACTGTAGGCAAGACACACTTGTCTTTGTACTCCTCACCTGGTTGCTGCCGCACACGCTTAACACCATCTGTACTAAATAAATTTATCTTGGTCTCCTCAGACCACAGGACATGGTTCCAGTAATCCATGTCCTTAGTCTTCTTGTCTTCTGCAAACTGTTTGCGGGCTTTCTTGTGCATCATCTTTAGAAGACGCTTCATTCTGGGACGACAGCCATGCAGACCAATTTGATGCAGTGTGCGGTGTGCGGGGCAGCCTAGGCCATCTTTATGTAGAGCAACAATTTTTTTCAGATCCTCAGATAGTTCTTTGCCATGAGGTGCCATGTTGAACTTCCAGTGACCAGTGTGAGAGAGTGAGAGCGATAACACCAAATTTAACACACCTGCTCCCCATTCACACCTGGGACCTTGTAACATTAACAAGTCACATGACACCGGGGATGGAAAATGGCTAATTGGGCCCAATTTGGACATTTTCACTTAGGGGTGTACTTACTTTTGTTCAGAAATGAATGGCTGTGTGTTGAGTTATTTTGAGGGGACAGCAAATTTACACTGTTATACAAGCTGTACACTCACTACTTTTACATTGTAGCAAAGTGTCATTTCTTCAGTGTTGTCACATGAAAAGATAGAATAAAATATTTACAAAAATGTGAGGGTGTAATCACTTTTGTGAGATACTGTGTGTGTGTATATATATATATATATATATATATATATATATATATATATATATATTACTATTACTATTGAAGGTACTTCCTTTCTGCTTTGGGACAGGCAGGGCCACCAGTGCACCCAGTACTGGAGGAACTAACTATCCATATAGTTAAAGACTTAAATGAAGTGCAGGGGAGTCAGAGGATGCAATTCACTTTTTGCATACCATCATGCCCTTGATAATTTTTTAAAGATTACAAATCAAAAGAAAGAAAGAAAGAATAGACTATGTGGATACTAAACACTAGGATCGCTTTGATAGGGGTGGCCAGGTGGAGGTAAAAACAGCCGGTAGATCCGCAATGTTACTGTTCCCAACTGCTCATATAACATGCAGCCAGAGGGGCTGAACACATGTCACGGCCCCAATGCTTTACTTGTTTTGGTGGCACCCTGGCGTAGGGTGTAATTGATAGTTGGGTCTTGACCCAACTATCAATTACAAATAGGCAGCAGGCAGAAGAGTAGATATAGGCAGACATTAGAGTAGTCAGATCTAGGCAGACAGAAGAGTAGTCAGATCCAGGTAGGGGTTTAGGAAGTCAGCAGGCCGAAGAGTAATCAGATTCGGGCAGGCAGCAGGCAGCAGAATAGTCAGTTTCAGGCAGTGGTCTTGACAGGCATTAGGGTAGTCTAGTCCAGGCAGAGGTCTTGGCAGGTGATGGGCAGAGAAGTAATTAGGTCCAGCCAGGGGTCTTGGCAGGCAAATGAGTAGTCAGGTTTAGACATGTAACTTGGCAGGCAGAAGCATAGTCAGGTCCAGGCAGGGGTCTTGGCAGGCAGCAGGCAGAAGAGCAGTCAGATCCAGGCAGGGGTCTTAGCAGGCAGTAGGCAGAAGAGTAGTCAGATCCAGGCAGGGGTCTTAGCAGGCAGCGGGCAGAAGAGTAGTCAGATGCAGGCAGGGGTCTTAGCAGGCAGTAGGCAGAAAAGTAGTCAGATCCAGGCAGGGGTTTTAGTAGGCAGTAGGCAGAAGAGTAGTCAGATCCAGGCAGGGGTCTTAGCAGGCTGTGGGCAGAAGAGTAGTAAGATCCAGGCAGGGGTCTTAGTAGGTAGGCAGTGGGCAGAAGAGTAGAGAGGTTCAGGCAGAGTGTCATGAACAGGTGTTACCAGAACCGTGTGATCTGCGACAGAGGACACCCAAACGTAAATAAGTGAAAATATAATAATTTATTAAAGTAAGTGTGTAATATAGAACAACCAACTCCAATATGACACAGTACAATAACCAACCACAGACAGAGACCTACAAATAACAACAGACAGATAAGTACAATAAATGGGAAATACCAGGATCATAAACAATAGCCAGGCCAGGGTCATACACAGCAGATCAGCAGATGGACAGGGGCTGTTCCAGAGACATAAACGTAAGCCAGGCCAGGGTCATACACAGGGAGATCAGCAGATGGGGTTAGAACACAGGACAGGGGGAGGATGGATGGATCAGACTGCAGGCAGGGATGCAAGGTAACAGGTGGGGCAGGATAGGGATCTGGACAGGGAGACAGGATCAGGTTCAGGGCACAGGATCAGATCGCTAGCAGGTCAGGAGGCAATGAAGAAACCAAGGCAAACATGTGAGTGCTTGCCGGGTATTTATAGGCCTGTGATTGGCCTCAAGTGACACCTGATTGTAGGAGGTACTGTCTGCTCCACACTGCCAGGATCCATCTGCTGTTGGACGCCAGTACTGCGGCCCAAAGATGACATAACATTAACAGGGAAAAGCTCTCCTGACAGTTCCAAACTGCCAGGGGACACCTGCTGGTGGACCTCAGTACTGCGTGCCAAATAACAGATATTACCAGCGGATGGATCATTTCCTGACACAAAGGTCTTGTCAGGTGTCAGGCAGAGAAGTAATCAGGTCGAGTTAAGGGTCCTGGCAGGCAAATGAGGAGTTAGGTGCTGAAAGAGGTCTTGGCAGGAGTCAGACAGAAGAATATTCCAGGACAGTAATAATGAACAGTCTTGCAGGTAATTCTGGAAGTGTCTTCGTGGATTCTGCCAGTACCATTGGAAGTACTAGCAGGAATTCTGCGGGTACCATAGGAAGAACTGGCAGATATTATGAAAGTCCCGGCATGGCTTCTGCGAGTACCATTGGATGTACTGGCAGGGATACTGTGAGTACAATTGGAAGTGCTGAAAGATATTCTGGAAGTGTCGGCATGGATTATTATTATACAGAATTACTATAGGGCGAACAGTTTGCGCAGCACTTCATGAGGGCAGACAGTACAATACAGTTCAATACAGGAGGAATCAGAGGGCTTTGCTCGTTAGAACTTACAATCTAAAAATTCTGTGAGTACCATAGGAAGTGCTTGCAGGGATTCTGGAACTGTCAGCATGGATTCTGCCAGTACCATTGGAAGTACAGGCAGGGATTCCTCAGGTGTCATTGGAAGTACTGGCAGGGATTCCTCAGGTGCCATTCAAAGTACTGGCAGGGATTCCTCAGGCGCCATTGGAAGTACTGGCAGGGATTCCTTAGGTGCCATTGGAAGTACTGGCAGGGATTCTGCCATTACCATTGGAAGAACTAGCAGGGATTATGGAAGTCCCAGCATGGCTTCTGCGCGTACCATTGGGAATACTGGAAGAGATTCTGGAAGTGTCGGCATGGATTATTATTATATAAGGGTTTATATAGTGCTAACAGTTTGCGCAGCACTTTATATCATGAGGGCAGCCAGTTACAATACAATTCAATACAGGAGGAATCAGGGGGCCCTGCTCGTTAGAGCTTACAATCTAAAAATTCTGTGAGTACCAGTGGAAGTACTGGCAGGGATTCAGTCAGTACCATTGGAAGTACTGGCAGGGATTCTACCACTACCATTAGAAGTACTGGCAGGGATTCAGCCAGTACCATTGGAAGTACTGGCGGGGATTCTGCCAGTATCATTGGAAGTACTGGCAGGGATTCTGCCAGTACCATTGAAAGTACTGGCAGGAATTCTGGAAGTGTCAGCAAGGATTCTGCCAGTACCATTGGAAGTACTGGCAGCGATTCTGCCAGTACCATTGGAAGTACTGGCAGGGATTCTGGAAGTGTCAGCATGGACTCTGCCAGTACCATTGGAAGTACTGGCAAGGATTCTGGAAATGTTATAGCACCAGAATACAGTTATCCCACATAGGGATTAATCTGCCTGGCAGCAGACACTGACCATAATGAAAGAGAGTAGAGGAGTATGATGTATATTACACAATAATAGGGTTGTGACGGATCTTTTAACAGTTGTAACCAAGTACATCTGTACTTATCATAAAGTCCTATTTTATGTAAAGAAAAATACAATTTGGAAAGGTTCTATTCATGTTATTGTTTAGTATGCACGTACTATAAATCCCCTCTATTCTTTCTTTGAAACTTTTTTCTCTATCCATATAATTTATACATTTATAAAAAACTTGTATTCTTTCTATACATGTTTCAGTTATGGCTTGATCGACGCAGGCAGTGCCAGTACACACAGAACACGAGGTGCTGCCTTTGCAACGTGTCAGTGCCCCATCCGTCATCCCACCTATTGCGGGGGCAGCAGCCTCCATGTGTTATAGTACTATATTATTATATTTTAGTTGCATTGTAATGTAGAATGCTGATCATTTGCCATGTCTTTGTATTGTGTACTATTCCAGTCATTCCATTACTCATAACACCATTAAACAGCTCTCTAGCTTCCTTTGCTTTCTGTTTAACCTTCTTTGGCAAAGAAGCCGTACATAAAAGGGCGCAATTGCTGAATAAAGTAGTATGGCAGTTTTTATTGAATGCATTAACTATGTATTATGACTTGGGAAATAATCACTGCATACTATTTTATAGCTGGTTCAGCCAAATCAACTGTAATGCTCATGCTGAACCCCTGGCATAGAGGTGCATACATAGCTGTGCTACATAAAAAGGACATTTTTTATTTGTTTTGGGATGTGTAATTCTGTTAAGCCAGTCTTGTAATCCAACTCGTCCTGCCAGGCAGCACAGACAGATCCTTGACTTCTGTGGCACCAGAAGCCTGACTTGGTCAAAAAGCACCCCCAACCTGCTGGTTGGTCAGTGAAGGGATGAAAGTCTCGATGGTCCCCACACACCAAGATATTTTTCCAGTATCTGCTATCTTGGTTACAATAAGACAATCTATGTATAAGGCCCCTTTCACATGGGGCAGACTCCATCTTGAACAGCAGGGGATCTGTCCGCTAATCCCCTGCTGATTGGAGCAGAGCGGGCAGATGACAAGCCAAAACAGAGCGGACACGGACAAAGTCTGCTTTGCTCTATGGGCGGCCTGCAGTAAATGGACTCTGCCTGTCCGTTTACACCTAACTACCCTCCGATCCAAACTGCCTAGATGGAGAGAGACAGATCGTCTTCCGTTTTTTTTTTTTAAAGATTGGATTGGAGGTAGGCGGGTGTAAATGGACACCCAAAGTCTGTTTACACCCCCTCCGTCCATAAGGGTAAATGGACCGTCCAATCATGTCTGCCTGAAAAAATGACCGGTGGACCTGATCGCAGGGCTGTCCTTTTGCATGGGTGCGCGTGTGACCCCTAGATTGCCGGGAAGCCCAGGACGTCATATGATGCCCACCCAGGATGAGAGATCCCTCCTGAGGACGTCATTGGACAATAGCCGGGATGTGAAGTCGTTAAGAAGTGGGCAGGAAGTTATAGCCAGTGGCCTCTCACCACCAAGTGATCTGTGATTATGCCTCTTCCCGCTCTCTAGAACGCTGGCTATGACGCTGGCTATGACTCAGGACCTGGCGGTGTTGACCACTCACAGAACCAAAAATGCCAGCAGCATTCACAGCTGTGACCTCAGTGTAGATGTGGCAGCAGAGTCTCTATCTCCTAAACCGAGGTGAATCCCAGATAGGGTTGTCACCTGTCCGGGATTCACCCGAACAGTCCAGGGTTTGAATTGCGTGTTTGGGTTTCAGGCAGGCTGAAACCCAGACACATTATTCAGACCGGGCTGTGGATCCCCAAGTAACAAAGAGAGTCACACACATATTGTGTTGCCATCCGGGAGCTGTGGGTGTTTGTATGGGGGCAGGTTTGGCATCACTGGGGGGGCAGGGTGATGATGTCAGCAATAGCAATTTGGCCACACCCACTGTTGGTTGTGGCACGCCAAGCGCACCACATGACTACTCTCCTTGGGGCTCCCAAAGGTGTCCCAGGCTGCTAAAATGTTCGGGTTTGGCTTGAAGAAAAGGTGGCAACCCTAATCCCAGATAGCGAGCAATTATGCAGCAAATTTGAAAATGCCGGGCTTCACAAGTTTGTTGCACAACTGCAGCAAGTCCGCATTGCATGACTCCAGATCAACTTTCTTTGCAAACATTCTGCAAGTTCTGGTTCAGTTATATTGTGCAATAGTCATCCCACCACAGGGGGTCACTGTGGCTGGATTTTCATGCTGTAGACTTGCAAAGCTCTTGCTGTAGACTCACCACTGCAAATTTGCTTTTTGCTAGAGACTTGCCACGCAAATTTGCTACACATTGGATAAGTTGTGCTTCAAGTGCTCTGCAAGTGTACAACTTGCCATTAAAAATCTGCAGCAAAGTTAACAGACTTACAATTCAACACTGCCACACATTTATGGCAAGTTAGCCTTGCTATCTGGGAGGATCCAGTAACTTTCTGACAAAGCAGCCCACTCAGATGGTTGACCATAGCTCCCAAGTGTCCCTGATTTGGAGGGACGGTCCCTAATTTGGAGCAATGTCCCTCTGTCCCTCATTCCTCCTCATTTGTCCCTCATTTTGGTCTGATCTATATAGTTGTATATAAAATGCGCTTTTTATCTTTCAAAAAGTGTTTCCCAGTGCTAAACCTTTCATCCAATTTCTAAATTGCTGCATTTGTACATTTTAAAAGCCAATATAAAGGAATAGTAGTGGTAAAAAAGCACTTGTGGATTTCATTAACTTTTTCTTGGTCAATTCTCCTTTAAGGGGGTGTGGCAGGGGGCGTGTCCTATGCCTACATACATTTGTTAGTAGGTGTCCCTCATTCCCATCTTAAAATGTTGGGAGAAATGATTGACTCCCACTGTTCCCAACCCCCCCCCCCCCCCCCACAAGACTGCCCCAAGCCCTGGTTCCTCCTTCCTCTTCCTTATCTTTCTAGCATATAGCCTCTGGGATTTGTAGTCCTGCGCAGTTCCACAACACTAAGCCCCGCCTCTCCAAGGACTACCACACCGCTGACAGAGGACGGGCTATTCTATTCAGGCTGTGGCTGCTTTCCAAAGAAAAGAACTGTAAGGGCCCATTCACATTGCCCGCATGCTAAACGCTCTGCTAAAAACAAAGAGTGTTTAGCATGCAGCAGCTATCAGTTTTGGGCAGCAGCGAGGTGTGACAATGGACATGCATATTTTAGCGCATCACACGGTTGGTTTTTTTTTTTGAAGTGCACAAAATCATACTTCATTCATGTCACTGTACGGCAGTGCTCTGCGTTGGCATGCGATGCCTTCCCATACCTCCCAACTTTGTGACATGGGAATGAGGGACACCTATCAGCAAAGCATGCAGGCATAGGACACACCCCTGGCCACGCCCCCTTAAAGGAGAATTGTACAAAAAAAAACAAGATTGGTTAAACCCACAAGTGCTTTTTTTTTACCACTACTATTCCTTTATATTGGCTTTTGGAATTTACAAATGCAGCAATTTAGAAATCAGATGAAAGATTTAGCGCTGGGAAACACTTTTTGAAAGATAAAAAGTGCATTTTATATACAACTATATAGATCAGACCAAAATGAGGGACAAATGAGAAGGAATGAGGGACAGAGGGACATTGCTCCAAATCAGGGACAGTCCCTCCAAATCAGGGACAGTTGGGAGCTATGCCTTCCTGTGAGGTATGATAAATTGCAGCATGTCTGCATTTCATGGCAGCTCACTGCATCTCACATGCAGGCTGGGTGACAGTGATAACGGTGACTGTCATTCTTGCAGTGCAGAAAAATAGCAGTTACTGCACTGTGTGAAGGAACCCCAAGACTTTCAATACCACTTACTAAATTGATTATAAAATTGAGTATGTAAAGACAGCATTTTTGTTTTTTTTTCAGTGCATGTTTTCACCACATGGGGGCAGCAACTGTGCCCAAAACTTTTGTCATTTCTAACATCTTGCTGAGCTACAACTGTACAGATCAGCAGAGAGCTTGTAGACTTATACAGTAATTCTACTGAGATATTAGGACTGCAAGTATGGCATGCTAGGTCTTATTGTTCTACAGAGACAGGGGAAATACAGGCATTCTACAGAGATAGCATAGCTCCCAACTGTCCCTGATTTCGATGGACTGTCCCTGATTTGGAGCAATGTCCCTCTGTCCTTCTTTCCTCCTCATTTGTCCCTCATTTTGGTCTGATCTATATAGTTGTATATAAAATGCGCTTTTTATCTTTCAAAAACTGATTCCCAGCGCTAAACCTTTCATCCAAATTCTAAATTGCTGCATTTGTACATTTTAGAAGACAATATAAAGGAATAGTAGTGGTTAAAAAAAAACCCTTGTGGATTTACTTAAACTTATTTTTTCTTGGTTAATTCTCCTTTAAGGGGGTGTGGCAGGGGGCGTGTCCTATGCCAACATACCTTTGCTAGTAGGTGTCCCTCATTCCCATCTCAAAATGTTGGGAGGTATGAGATAGGAAAAATGTAAGTACAGTATTGCATGCTGGCTGGGACTTGCAGTTCTACCAGGTCAGTTGTTGCTTGCTGGGACTTACACTCACCGGAAACTTTATTAGGTCCCCTTTGCTAGTACCTGTTTGGACCCCTTTTTGCCTTCAGAACTGCCTTCATTCTTGGTGGCATAGATTCAACAAGGTGTTGGAAACATTCCTCAGAGATTTTGCTCCATAGTGACATGATAACATCACACAGTTGCTGCTGATTTGTTGGCTGCACATCCATGATGAGAATCTCCACCACATCCCAAAGGTGCTCTATTGGATGAGATCTGGTGACTGTCTGGAGGGGCTCTACCCCTGGGACAGAGAGCAATGGAGGAGTAGTCAGTGGAGTCTTTCTGGAAGACGTCAGGGTCCCAGCAGGGCTCAACGGAGGGGCCCACTTTAGAGAGAGGAGGCCTGAGTCAGAGTTTGAGTGGAGGCTCATATCTGGAGTCAGGAAACTTCTCATGTGAGTGAGTGCTTAATTCAGGCATACCTTCAAGAGAGGTGACTGCAGAGGTGACAACCCCACCAGGCAGGTCCAGGTGCTGCCAGGAGTGAGTAGGACACCAGCTCTCAGTGACTGAGCTAGTGCAGCCAGGTGCAGTGCAAGACAGCCAAGCTTTCTACTACTACTTTAACTACTACTGCTGCTACTTTTCACCAGCACTACTTTCTAAAAGCGTTCTTCAGGATATTGCAACATATAGCTTGAGCAATAAAGCTCGCAACCATCATAGCTCCCAACTGTCCCTGATTTCGAGGGACTGTCCCTGATTTGGAGCAATGTCCCTCTGTCCCTCATTCCTCCGCATTTGTCCCTCATGTTGGTCTGATCTATATAGATGTATATAAAATGCACCTTTTATCTTTCAAAAAGTGTTTCCCAGTGCTAAACCTTTCTTCCAATTTCTAAATTGCTGCATTTGTAAATACTAAAAGCCAATATAAAGGAATAGTAGTGATAAAAAAGTCCTTGTGCATTTAATTAACCTTTTTTTGGTTAATTCTCCTCTAAGGGGGTGTGTCAGGGGGCGTGTCCTATGCCCAGGGGCAGACTGACCATTCGGGCACTCGGGCACTGCCCGAGGGCCCCATGCCACTAAGGGGCCCCATCAGGGTTGCCAGCCTCAATAAAACCAGGGACAGTATGTAAAAATCTGTGTTTTTTTAAAAATACCAAGATTATAGCTGCCCGCCTCTCCATTACCTTTTTAAGTGTGTGTATACTGTGTGTGTATATTGTGTGTCTGTGTGTGTATACTATATCTGTGTGTATAGTGTGTGGCCCCATAATCTATTGCCTGGGGACCCCATAATCTCCTATTACCTGGGGGGCCCAATAATCTCCTATTGCCCGGGGGCCCCATAATTTTCTCCTATTGCCCGGGGGCCCCATAATTTTCTCCTAATTCCCGGGGGCCCCATAATTTCCTATTGCCCGGGGGCCCCATGAGTTGTCAGTCCGCCCCTGCCTATGCCTACATATGTTTGAAAGTAGGTGTCCCTCATTCCCATCTCAAAATGTTGGGAGGTATGCAACCTGTTTCTGGGCAGCCAGAGACTTAGCAATCCTCAGTTTTTTTTTAGTTCTACAGTGTTTCTCCAGTCTGGGGTATCCCTCGCTCCCATCCCTATCCAAGTTCATCATTCCCTAAATACAAACCCCTAGATGTGCCTGGTTGTGGGTGCTGTTACTTGTGGAACAGCGGCCCGGCTGCGCAAAATCACGTACCTGTACGTGATTTCGTGCACGTGGTTTAGGGGAGCGTGCCGCTCCCGCTGTGATTAGACACAGCGGGAGCCAATCAGCGGGTCTCGCAGGACTCGATGGCCGCCGCGACCCATCGATCGTTCACAGGAGAGACGGATCAGACCGCCTGCCTGTGTAAACAAGGCAAACGGCGGATCTGTCGGGAAGGGAAAGAGAGATCTTGTGATTCAGCTAAGCTAAATTACGGATCTCTCTTTTCTTTTAGGGTCACACTGCCCAACACAGTTAGTAAGCACCTCCCTAGGGAACATTTAACCCTTTGATCGCCCCTAGTGTTAACCCCTTCCCTGCCCGTGCCACTTATACAGTAATCAGTGTATTTATAGACCTGATCACTGTATTGGTGTCACTGGTCCCCAAAAAGTGTCAGATTTGTCTGCCGCAATGTCTTTTTTTTTGGATATATATTATAGCAGAAAGTAAAATATATAATACTGACATATAATCACACACATAGGTTGGTTTTTCAACCTCACCTACTATGTAACTATTTTTTTTTTTCAAAATTGCTGTTCTTTTTTTTGTTTATAGTGCAAAAAATAAAAAGCGCAGAGGTGATCAAATACCACCAAAAGTATAATTCCAAGGTTGTGAGTTTGTGCCTCACCTGGAGCACCAAAAAAAAAAAAATACCACCAAAAGAAAGCTCTATTTGTGGGAAAAAAAGGACATTAATTTTATTTGGAAACAGCGTCGCACGACCGCGCAATTGTCAGTTAAAGTGACGCAGTGCCGTATCGCAAAAAATGGCCTGGTCATTAACCACTTGCCGACCAGCTGCCGCAGTTGGGTGAAACTACGTTATGTTATGTCGCTTCGCCCTGTGGCCACTAGGGGCGCACGCGCACCCGCTGCTCGCCCCCCGGAGCCGATGTGAGTGCCGGGCTCCCTCGATTGTCTGTGACACACTGAGAGCCGGGATCTGTGTGTTTCCGGTTCTCTGAGGGGAGAAGAGACCGATCGTGTGTTCATACATAGTATGAACAACGATCTGTCATCTCCCCTACACAGTCCCATCCCCCCTACAGTTAGAACACAGAGAGGGAACACAGTTAACCCCTTGATCGCCCCCTAGTGGTAACCCCTTCCTTGCCAGTGACATTTTTACAGTAATCAATGCATTTTTATAGCACTGAACGCTGTATAAATGGCAATGGTCCCAAAATAGTGTCAAAAGTGTCCAATGTGTTTGCCATAATGTCGCAGTGCCAATAAAAATCGCATATCGCCGCCATTTCTAGTAATAAAAAAAAAATGCTATAAATCTATCCCCTATTTGGAGATGCTATAACTTTTGCGCAAACCAATCAATATACGCTTATTGCGATTTTTATTACCAAAAATATGTAGAAGAATACATGTCGGCCTAAACTGAGGAAAAAATTATCTTTTTTTAAAAAGAAAATTGGGATATTTATTATAGCAAAAAGTACAAAATCTTGTGTTTTTTTTCAAAATTGTCGCTCTTTTTTTTTTGTTTATAGCGTAAAAAATAAAAACCGCAGAGGTGATCAAAGACCACCAAAAGAAAGCTCTATTTGTGTGGGAAAAAAAGAACGTCAATTTTGTTTCCGTGCAGCGCCGCACGACCGCACAAATGTCAGTTAAAGCGACGCAGTGCCGAATCGCAAAAAAACGGCCCGGTCTTTCAGCAGCCAAATCTTCCGGGGCTGAAGCCGTTAAACTGCCCTAAAACACCCCAATCTTCCTTCCCATGTAACGGAAGAATTTTTTTTTTTTTTTTAAAAAACAATGCATTAACGCTGACAACGTTTCGAATTGATCGCCTCCAATTAATCAGCCTGCACATCTGTTCGGCCACACAAAAAAAAAAAAAAAACGTGTATTATTTATAGTCGAGCGATGCTCACGGTTCAGGCTGCTCTGCAGGAAAAACCAAGCTCTGGCTCTTCCTGCAGTCTCTCTCTCTCTCTCTCTCTCCTGTCTCAGCTCTGGAATTATTCGCTGGCTTTGATCTGTCAGAGGATGCCTGGAAGTAAAGTCTGTGAAAGGGAATGAGCAGAGCCTGGCCATTGCAGTGGCTGCTATCTGTAAGGGGGATCACTTCATGCAGCTATGCTTCCCAGTTGCTGGGCAGAGGACTAGAACCCCCCCTGGACCTGGCTCCCGCTTTCCCCCAAGTGATGCCATTCTCTTTTAGCCAGGGGATACCGTTTGCAATGCTGAGGATTTTCTGCAGGTCTTCCCACTATGGATTGCAGTAGCCGGCTGGCTGACTCCCAAAGCTGCATTTGCAGTTTTCCGATGAAATAATAAAAAAATAAAAAAAAAACGCTGGACTGGAAAAAAAATCTAAAATTCCTATCGCCCCCCCCGTCGTACAAGCCTTGGGTGCTTTTGGCATGCTGATTTGTTCCTTATTACTTTTTTTTTTTTTCACCTGCTAGAACTCAATTGCCCGTGGAAAGAGGGAATTCCTATTAAGTCCTGCATCATCACCCGAGAATTCTTTTAACACCTGAATGGAACGCTGTGAATCCCTCGCTGATAGCAGAAGCTGCCTTACTTGTGAATGGCATATGTTGCTCGCCGGCGTTCCCCTGTGACCTGGATGGGTGACTAGGAAGGATGGCGCTGCTCCAGCTGTAAATGGAATGTCCCCCCCCCACGGTGGTACTACTCAGCCCATTTTACACCAATGATTTGCCACTGCAAAGTTGCATGTACCAACAATACTTTGTCTTTGATGTTTGGCTGTAAGGTAAGCCGCAGCTCTTTTCTCTTGTTGTGCCGTAAAGGTGAGCGCCGTGATTTTGGTGAAATTGATTTTACCATGAAATGACTACTTTCCCTTACAATTTCACTCTTTCAACTATTTAGACTTAAAATAAAAACAACGACAAAAAAAAGTAATTTCTCTCTTTAATTAGAGGGCATGTTTTTGTTTTGGGGGGTTGTTCAGGTACTTTAGTTTATGCACTGGTCTCCAAACTGCGGCCCTGGGGCCGGATGTGGCCCTTTGCTCGCTTTTATCCGGCCCTTAAGGCATAGTTTCTGCCACTGACACCAACAATGGGACGCTATTCCTCCCACTGACACCAACAATGGGACACTATTCCTCCCACTGACACCAACAATGGGACACTATTTCTTCCACTGACACCAACAATGGGACACTATTTCTTCCACTGACACCAACAATGCGGCACTATTTCTTCCACTGACACCAACAATGGGACACTATTTCTTCCACTGACACCAACAATGGGACACTATTTCTTCCACTGACACCAACAATGGGACACTATTTCTTCCACTGACACCAACAATGCGGCACTATTTCTTCCACTGACACCAACAATGGGACACTATTTCTTCCACTGACACCAACAATGGGGCACTATTCCTCCCACTGACACCAACAATGGGGCACTATTCCTCCCACTGACACCAACAATGCGACACTATTTCT
The DNA here is from genome assembly GCA_037952835.1 of Lithobates septentrionalis. Classification (NCBI taxonomy): domain Eukaryota; kingdom Metazoa; phylum Chordata; class Amphibia; order Anura; family Ranidae; genus Lithobates; species Lithobates septentrionalis. The sequence continues at coordinate 507,526 of JBBDGP010004877.1, read as the reverse complement.
TCCACTGACACCAACAATGGGACACTATTTTTTAGACTGACACCAACAATGTGGCACTATTTCTTCCACTGACACCAACAATGGGACATTATTTCTTCCACTGGCACCAACAATGGGGCACTATTCCTCCCACTGACACCAACAATGGGACACTATTTCTTCCACTGACACCAACAATGGGGCACTATTCCTCCCACTGACACCAACAATGGGACACTATTTCTTCCACTGACACCAACAATGGGACACTATTTCTTCCACTGACACCAACAATGGGGCACTATTCCTCCCACTGACACCAACAATGGGGTACTATTTCTTCCACTGACACCAACAATGGGGTACTATTCCTCCCTCTGGCACCAACAATGGGACACTATTTCTTCCACTGACACCAACAATGGGGAACTATTCCTCCCACTGACACCAACAATGGGACACTATTTTTTCCACTGACACCAAGAATGCAGCACTATTTCTTCCACTGACACCAACAATGCAACACTATTTCTTCCACTGACACCAACAATGGAACACTATTTCTTCCACTGACACCAACAATGGGGCACTATTTCTTCCACTGACACCAACAATGGGGAGCTATCCTCGTAATACCAAAGATTGGGCATTGTTTACTCCCACTAAGCACAGTCGGGCCCCCCTAAAGTCCGAAGGACGGTAAAATGTCCCTTTCTTTAGAAAGTTTGGAGACCCCTGGTTTATGCCATTTTGTGATTTAACTTCTTTTTTTTTTTTTTTGCGTGTTATTTACTGGTATATACTTTTTATTCAACTTTTGTTGCTGTTTTTCTTTATTATTTTTGTTTCAATAAAAGTTTTTATATTTATTTTTAAAGTAAAGCAAAATATTGTTGCTAATGAGCAGGTCGAGTATAGTTTATTGGTGCTTCTATAACCCTATGGCCCCTTTCACACGGGGCGGATCTCGGGTTGCCACTTTTTCTTAAAGCCAAACCCGAACACTTTACCGACGCAAAGCACATTTTTAGTTTTTCAGCATACACTATAGGATTATAAGAGACCTGGGGCACCTTTGGGAGCTCCAAAGAGAATAATAATGTGGAATGCATAGTGCCCCCCTCACCAGAGGCGTAACTAGAAACTCCAGGGGGGGTGACAGCGGTGGTAGTTGAGGGGGGGTGGCAGCGGTGGTAGTTGAGGGGTGCTGGCAGCGGTGGTAATTGAGGGGGGGGTGGCAGCGGTGGTGTAGAGGGGGGTGGCCATAGTGGTACTTGAGGGGGGTGGCCGTGGTGGTACTTGAGGGGGGTGGCAGCAGTGGTAGTTGAGGGGTGGTGGCAGCAGTGATGTTGAGGGGGGTGGCAGAGGTGGTACTTGAGAGGGGTGGCAGCGGTGGTGTTGAGGGGGGTTGGCAGCGGTGGTACTTGAGGGGGGTGGCAGCAGTGGTAGTTGAGGGGTGGTAGCGGTGGTAGTTGAGGGATGGTTGCAGCAGTAATGTTGAGAGGGTGGCAGCAGTGATATTGAGGGGGGTGGCAGCGGTGGTGCTGGAGGTGGGTGGCAGTGGTGGTGTTGGGGGGGTGGTAACGGTGGTACTTGAGGGGGGTGGCAGCGGTGGTTCTTGAGGGGGGGTGGCAGAGGTGGTGTTGAGGGGGAGTGGCAGCGGTGGTACTTGAGGGGGGTGGCAGCAGTGGTAGTTGAGGGGTGGTAGCGGTGGTAGTTGAGGGATGGTTGCAGCAGTAATGTTGAGAGGGTGGCAGCGGTGGTGTTGAGGGGGGGTGGCAGTGGTGGTACTTGAGGGGGGGTGGCAGCGGTGGTGTTGAGGGGGAGTGGCAGCGGTGGTGCTGGGGGGGTGGCAGCGGTGGTGCTGGGGGGGTGGCAGTGGTGGTACTTGAGGGGTGGCAGCGGTGATATTGAGGGGGGGTGGCAGCGGTGGTACTTGAGGGGGTGGCAGCGGTGATATTGAGGGGGGATGGCAGCGGTGGTACTTGAGGGGGGGTGGCAGCGGTGGTGTTGAGCGGGGTGGCAGTGGTGATGTTGAGGGGGGTGGTACTTGAGGGGGGTGGCAGTGGTGGTACTTGAGGGGGGTGGCAGCGGTGGTAGTTGAGGGGTGGTAGCGGTGGTAGTTGAGGGGTGGTTGCCTTGGTACTTGAGGGGGGTTGGCAGCGGTGGTACTTGAGGGGGGTTGGCTGCGGTGATGTTGAGGGGGGTGGTACTTATGGGGGGTGGCAACGGTGGTACTTGAGGGGGGTAGCAGCGGTGGTACTTGAGGGGGGTTGGCAGTGGTGGTACTTGAGGGGGTGGTAGCGGTGGTGTTGAGGGGGATTGTACTTGGGGGGGTGGCAACGGTGGTACTTGGGAGGTGGCATCGGTGGTACTTGGGGGGGTGGCAGTGGTGGCACCTCTGCCTCTTACTGTTCCCATCCCCCCACGACTGATCTCATCCCTACCCCCCCATCACCTCTGTTGTAGGAGTGATGGGGGGGTAGGGATAGGACCAGTAAGAAGCAGAGGTGGTGGGGGTTGGGATGGATCGATTGCACTACAATTTGTAACTTACTTCCGCCACCGTGCCTCCAGGGATGCCTTTCCTCATGGTGAGAGCTCCTCCCCTTCACTCGATTGGTGTCAGCTGGTCAGCTGACCTCATTTTTCAATGTCCGATAGGCGGGGCAGTCCAGAAATAAAAGGTGATATAGGGCGCACAGGACTAGCGTAGTCCAAATAATGTCTCTATTAAGGATCGGCAGTCCAAAAATGAACAGGAGAAGTGTGGGTAGGAAGGGATGAAAGGATGATGATCTTCAGCAAAAAGGGCTGCGACTTTAAAAGACTTGAAGCAGGGTCTAAAATGACATAAAAACAAACAAAGGCGCCTCTAAGTGCAGAAGATAAACAATTTTAATACCCCAAATGGGGCAGTCCAGAGTCTCTCTCAACGCCGTCTTCTCTCCCATCAGGGGGTAAAAGCCCCCCTCCCCGCGGCGGAGCGAACAGAAAAGCGGCACGGCAGGCCTCTCAGTACCACAGCACAGACATAATGGACAGGATAGGTGGGCCCCTCACACTGACAGACAGGTGGGCGGCGGGCCCCCCCTGAAGCGGCGGAACTGCAGGGCCCAGTCGCAAGTGCGACTGCTGTGACCCTGATAATTCCGCCCCGCCCCGCCCCTCACCCTCCTGTCAGGCACTGTTCCCAGCCACATTTCTGTCTGAACATTGTGTCCAGGTTTAAGGCGGACTGGATACCGGACACATGATTCAAAACCTGGACTGTCCGGGTAAATCCGGACAGTTGGTAACCCTAGGCGGATCCGCTGGATGGACTCCGCTAGCTCAGTGAGAAGAGCTCTGAGAGCTGATTGGAGGGAAGGGACACACTCCCCTTCACACAGCACACAGGAACAGAGCTGAGAGAATAGAAAATTAAAAGAGGGCGCACTGGCCTAGTGCATTATCCAACAGATTTATTAAAAGATATGAATAAAATCATAAAGATGTCTACTCACAAACATAAGTTAAAAAGACGCTCGTAAGGCCACATGTGTGGCTATCTCTCATCGGTTGCTCGACTCACCAATCATGGAAATGGGGGGTCCTGGGTGAGATCCTGACGTGTTTCGAAGGACTGGCCTTCTTCTTCAGAGCCAGGAACAGAGCTGAGGCTGTCAATCTGTTTGAGGTCCCTTCCCTGTCACCTTTTTACTCTTGGTGTCAGGAAAACTTGTCAGAAGTGATTCATGCCGATAGCAGAGCACAAGCAGCAGACAGAAATGACACTTTGTGCTCTTAATTGAGACAGGTACACACTATAACAAGATATTATTTGTTCATATTTCATGTCTGAGGTTTACAACCACTTTAAAGTAGATGAAAAGGCTACACAAACCCATCTGTTAAATCTTACTTGCCTATTGCTCTGACTCTCCCACATATATAAAAGAAAAAAAGAAAGAAAAGAAAGAAAACGGCAAATAAATAACTTTGTTTTATTCAGTCATAAGATTTTAACCACTTGCTTACTGGGCACTTAAACCCCCCTCCTGCCCAGACCAATTGTTAACTTTCAGCGCTGTCACACTTTGAATGACAATTGCGCGGTCATGCAACACTGTACCCAAATGAAATTTGTATAATTTTTTTTCACACAAATAGAGCTTTCTTTTGGTGGTATTTAATCACCACTTGGGTTTTTATTTTTTGCTAAACAAACAAAAAAAAGACAGAAATTTTGGAAAAAAAAAAAACGTTTCATAGTTTGTTATAAAATTTTGCAAACAGGTAATTTTTCTCCTTCATTGATATTCGCTGATGAGGCTGCACTGATGGGCACTGATCTGCTGCACTGATGGGCACTGATGGGCTGCACTGATAGGCAGAAATAAGGCGACACTGATGGACCCTGATAGGTGGCACTGATGGATGTCACTGATGAGTGTCACTGATGAGTGTCACTGATGAGTGTCACTGATAGGTGACACTGTGGGCACTGGTAGGTGGCGCTGGTGGGCACTGGTAGGCGGCACTGTTGTGCACTGGTAGGTGGCACTGGCAGGTGGCACAGGTGGGCACAAATGACTCTGCAGAGCCTCTCCACGATCAGGACTGATGTCCCACTCACAGCCACCGGTGATCGGCTTTTTTTTTTTTCTCCTCACGCTATCAGTGTGAGGAGAAAAAATAGCCGACTACCGGCTCTGTTTACATCACATGATCAGCTGTCATTGGCTGACAGCTGATCACGTGGTAAGGGGTCGGGATCGATCCCTTACTCCGATCTGTGATCAGCCGAGTCTCATAGACTCGCTGATCACAGAGCGCGCCGTGCGCCCCCTGCAGGGGGCGTGCAGGCCGCTGGAGCACGAGAGGATGTCTATTGAAGCCCTCCCGGCAAAGTACAGTGGCTTGCGAAAGTATTCGGCCCCCTTGAACTTTTCAACCTTTTGCCACATTTCAGGCTTCAAACATAAAGATATAAAATTTTAATTTTTTGTGAAGAAACACCAACAAGTGGGACACAATTGTGAAGTGGAACGAAATCTATTGGATATTTTAAACTTTTTTAGCAATTAAAAAACTGAAAAGTGGTGCGTGCAAAATTATTCGGCCCCTTTACTTTCAGTGCAGAAAACTCACTCCAGAAGTTCAGCGAGGATCTCTGAATGATCCAATGTTGTCCTAAATGACTGATGGTGATAAATAGAATCCACCTGTGTGTAATCAAGTCTCTGTATAAATGCACCTGCTCTGTGATAGTCTCAGGGTTCTGTTGAAAGCGCAGAGAGCATCATGAAGACCAAGGAACACACCAGGCAGGTCCGTAATACTGTTGTGGAGAAGTTTAAAGCCGGATTTGGATACAAAAAGATTTCCCAAGCTTTAAACATCCCAAGGAGCACTGTGCAAGTGATCATTTTGAAATGGAAGGAGTATCAGACCACTGCAAATCTACCAAGACCTGGCTGTCCCTCTAAACTTTCAGCTCAGACAAGGAGAAGACTGATCAGAGATGCAGCCAAGAGGCCCATGATCACTCTGGATGAACTGCAGAGAACTACAGCTGAGGTGGGAGAGTCTGTCCATAGGACAACAATCAGTCGTACACTGCACAAATCTGGCCTTTATGGAAGAGTGGCAAGAAGAAAGCCATTTCTCAAAGATATCCATAAAAAGTCTCGTCTAAAGTTTGCCACAAGCCACCTGGGAGACACACCAAACATGTGGAAGAAGGTGCTCTGGTCCGATGAAACCAAAATCAAACTTTTTGGCCACAATGCAAAACGATATGTTTGGCGTAAAAGCAACACAGCTCATCACACTCAACACACCATCCCCACTGTGAAACATGGTGGTGGCAGCATCATGGTTTGGGCCTGCTTTTCTTCAGCAGGGACAGGGAAGATGGTTAAAATTGAGGGGAAGATGGATGCAGCCAAATACAGGACCATTCTGGATGAAAACCTGTTGGAGTCTGCAAAAGACCTGAAACTGGGACGGAGATTTATCTTCCAACAAGACAATGATCCCAAACATACAGCAAAATCTACAAAGGAATGGTTCACAAATAAACATATCCAGGTGTTAGAATGGCCAAGTCAAAGTCCAGACCTGAATCCAATCGAGAATCTGTGGAAAGAGCTGAAAACTGCTGTTCACAAACGCTCTCCATCCAACCTCACTGAGCTCGAGCTGTTTTGCAAGGAAGAATGGGCAAGAATTTCAGTCTCTCGATGTGCAAAACTGATAGAGACATACCCCAAGCGACTTGCAGCTGTAATCGCAGCAAAAGGTGGCTCTACAAAGTATTAACGCAAGGGGGCCGAATAATTTTGCACGCCCCACTTTTCATTTTTTTATTAGTTAAAAAAATTTCAAAAATCCAAAAGATTTTGTTCCACTTCACAATTGTGTCCCACTTGTTGGTGATTCTTCACAAAAAATAAAAATTTTATATCTTTATGTTTGAAGCCTGAAATGTGACAAAAGGTTGAAAAGTTCAAGGGGGCCGAATACTTTCGCAAGCCACTGTAGGTCCACGCTGTAGCTGTCATTCGGCTATAGCGCGGACGGGAAGAGGTTAAACCTCCAATGTAACCCCCTTTCCCTGGTGCTGGTTGGCATGGATTACCTGCCAGCCTATCACACCTATACAGCTATGGACACTGGCGTGATGACGTCACTGTTGAAAGTGATTAGGAAATGCCGATCAGAGGGACGACCATGCTGCTGCAAATTAAGCAGCGTTGTCAGCCCTCCACAGGAAGTAAAAGCTACACGACTGCACCACCAAGATCTACATGTACCAACTAAGAACACAAAGAGAGATTAAAAAATATTTAACAAATTAGCTTTTTTTTAAAGTGGAACTAAACCCATCGATTTAACGGTTTAAAAATAAAAACAGTTCCACTCCTGGAATGCTGGGATTGCTAACTGTTACGTTTGTTTGTGTTGTCCTATCCAAACTGTCAAACCATTCAATGGCTGGTGTCATAACTGATCACATGTGTAGAACCATGGCAGTTGCAGTTTAAACAAAGGCTAACATGGCAGCTTCCTTGGCTGAAAAGGATAAGGGGGTTTAGTTCCACTTTAAAGCATGCAGTGTATTTATAATGACTCGGTGCACAATGCATTGTGCCAAAATGTCTAAATGTTGCAGAAATCTCCCAATTTTGGTAGAAGGGAAAATCCTTGTTTGTGCCCCTGGCACAGCTCCTCCCGCCACACTCATTGTAATGTAAACATAAAAACCAGGGAGAGTCTCCAACAAAGAGATGACAGGTAGGTGGAGCTGGGAACACGAGTGCCGAGATCTCACTGCCCCAAAGGAATAAGAAACCAGCCTGTGATATATAATTCCAGCAACTCTCAGTTTTGAGTGGAGTGATCCTTTAAGAAATAAACTGCCCCTCCTCTGCTTCATATGACTGCAGACTGCGGCAGTCTTGGTCAGTTTCTAATTCTGAGAAGTTACTTTTTTCTGCCTATAATAATTATTTTTGAGGGTAGAGATAAACAGTCTCTATTAAAGCATCATTTAAATCAGGACTATGGAGATTGTACCCTTCTGCTCCGCCGCCTTTATTTCCTGATGCCGAGTGCTGCAGTCTGTGTTGGAATCATTTCAGAAGTGAATGTAGCATGTCACAGTACATAGAAATTCGGAGTCCTCGGCCAGGGACTCCGGGGTCACATGCGGATGACGGTTCCTGTTGATGCTGCTTGTAGCTTCCTCCCAGCAGGTGCTCAGTATGTACCTGACAGCCTGAAATACTGCAGCATTATGCTAGCTGGAACGCAAGCTAAAGATGACTAATGTACAGGATAAAGTTGTGATAGAAAGAGACATAAATAAACTAAAAGATAGATAGATAGATAGATAGATAGATAGATAGATATAGATCAATAGATATATGTAGATATATAGATAGATCAAGAGATATATGATCATACATAGATAGAGATATATGATGATTGATAGATTGATATATAGATAGATCAAGATAGATGGATGGATAGACAGACAGACAGAAAGACAGACATATCAATAGATATAGGTAGATAGATAGATAGATCAATAGATATATGTAGATAGATAGATCAATAGATATATGTAGATAGATAGATAGATCAATAGATATATGTAGATAGATAGATAGATTAATAGATATATGTAGATAGATAGATAGATAGATAGATAGATAGATAGATAGATAGATAGATAGATAGATAGATAGATAGATAGATAGATGTAGATAAATAGATAAATAGATAGATCGATAGATATATGTAGATAGATAGATTAATAGATATATGTAGATAGATAGATAGATAGATAGGTAGATAGATAGATAGATAGATAGATAGATAGATAGATAGATAGATAGATAGATAGATAGATAGATAGATAGATAGATAAATTGATCAAGAGATATATGATGATTGATATATTGATATAAAGATAGATAGGTAGATAGAACATTACAAAACATTACAGAACAAGTCCAGTTGAACTTGCCTATTTGGCTACAAGTCTCTGCATTTTGTCCACCATTATTGATGCTCGTGTGACAATTTCCGCTTGTGCTTCTTGCTTGATAAAGGACTTGTGCCGGTCATTCTGGTTTCTGTATACTTCTGCTGCTGATATCTGTGCATTAAAAGAGATATTTTGACTTTTTGGATTGAATTTCCCATGTTAAATGCTACTTGAATTGCGTTCCTTCATATTTCCACAAGGGTGTAGCTGTTAAATGGGTCAACATTTGGACGTGGTGTGCAAGCTATCTCTCAGCTGACTCGTGAACATGCTTGTGAGTTGACAAAGTTTGGAAATTGTACCATGAATAGATAAAATACCGCCCCTGGATGATGCCTGAACAAAGATGGTGCTGTTCTTGTGAAAAGAAAAGCAGATTAAAGTATTGTCAGGTGGAGTAATGTGATCTTTTTGATAGGTGAGAAATCACTGGTATTCAATTTCCAGATTTTTAAAGAACTGACACTAGGTTCACACCTATGCGTTTTTTTGTGCATTTTGCAGTCCATTTAACATGGTTTCCTATGGAACTCCTTCACATCTATGCATTTTTCAGCTGGTGCGTTTGTGGAAAGGGTCAGGGACTTTTCTCCTGCAGCAGATTGCCCTGTTGGGTTTTTTTTATGCGTTTTCACATGCGGTTAGCATTTTTTCTCCATAACAAACTGTGTATAGCTGGTTGTTAAGAAGTGACCTGGGAAGATGAATGTAAAAACAAGAATTGCTGGCAATAAAAAAGTTGTGGGGTTCCCATCCAATCCATACCAGCACCTTTGGGTCTGGTATTGATTTTGAGGGGAACCCAATGCCAAAATGTAAAAAAAAATGGCGTGGGGTCCCCCCCAAAATCCATAGCAGACCCTTATCTGAGCATGCAGCCCAGCAGGTCAGGAAAGGGAGAGGACGAGCGAGCACCCCCCCGACCTTTGGGTCTGGTTCTGATTTTGAGGAGAACCCCATGCCAAAATGTAAAAAAAAAATGGCGTGGGGTCCCCCCCAAAATCCATACCAGACCCTTATCTGAGCATGCAGCCCGGCAGGTCGGGAAAGGGAGGGGATGAGCGAGCGCCCCCGACCTTTGGGTCTGGTTCTGATTTTGAGGGGAACCCCATGCCAAAATGTAAGAAAAATGGCATGCGATCCCTCCCCCAAAATCCATACCAGAACCTTATCTGAGCATGCAGCCCAGCAGGTCAGGAAAGGGAGGGGATGAGCGAGCGCCCCCGACCTTTGGGTCTGGTATTAATTTTGAGGGGAACCCCATGCCAAAATGTAGAAAAAAGTGGCGTGGGGTCCCCCCCAAAATCCATACCAGACCCTTATCTGAGCATGCAGCCCGGCAGGTCAGGAAAGGGAGAGGACGAGCGAGCACCCCCGACCTTTGGGTCTGGTTCTGATTTTGAGGGGAACCCCATGCCAAAATGTAAAAAAAATGGCGTGGGGTCCCTCCCCCAAAATCCATACCAGACCCTTATCTGAGCATGCAGCCCAGCAGGTCAGGAAATGGAGGGGATGAGCGAGCGCCCCCCGACCTTTGGTTCTGGTATTGATTTTGAGGGGAACCCCATGCCAAAATGTTAAAAAAATGGCGTGGGGTCCCCCCCAAAATCCATACCAGACCCTTATCTGAGTATGCAGCCCGGCAGATCAGGAAAGGGAGGGGACGAGCAAGCGCCCCCCCGACCTATGGGTCTGGTATTTGATTTTGAGGGGAACCCCACGCCAATTTTTTTTTTAAATGGTGTGGGGTCCCCCCCAGGACCATAACAGGCCACATGCCCTCAATGTGAGTCTCTTCCCCACAACCCTGGCTGGTGGTTCTGCCCCATGTTGAGGGCATGTGGCCTGGTATGGTTCAGGAGGAGGGCTGCTCGCTCACCCCCCCTTTCCTGACCTGCCTGGCCTTATGCTCAGATAAGGGTCTGGTATGGATTTTAGGGGGGACCCCACGCCATTTTTTAAAAATATATTTGGCATGGGGTTCCCCTCAAATTCCATACCAGACCCGAAGGGCTTTGTGTGGATTGGGGGGTGGGACCCCAAAACGTTTTTTTCCCCCCGATTTTTGTGTTACCGGCAATTCTTGTTTTTACATTCAGCTGTCAGCGGGGAACCCTGCTGACAGCTGATGACTCATTGGTTGTTAAGGACGTGGCACCCGACTTCCTGGCCTGCTCCTTAACAACCAGCTATATACAATTTGTTAAAAAGTAAAAAAAGCAAAATGCACGCAAAAACACATGTACAAAAACGCAAAAAAGTGTCTTAAAACCACATCAACTGTAACCGCATAGATGACCCTACGGTGAAGGCTTCAGCCGCAGCTCCCAACCTCTGTTACACGGAGAGGGGAGTTTTCCCAGGTTTTAACCCCTCCCTACTTAAGTACAAATACCAGGGTGGGAGGAAGGTTCCAGCTCCCAGTTTCCTTTACTGAAAATGATGTTTGCATATTAGAGTGTCAAATCATATTATTTCCATGTCACATTGATATATATTTTTCAGTTACTTCACAGAAAATATTTATTTTCTATTTTCCCATTATTATACCTGTTATAAGGACATTGAGCTGACTTCATACAGCTGACATCTGTTCCTGACATACATAAATAATAGATGCTCTTTGCTTGACACTCTTCATTCTGTGCAGCTTTTCATTTACTAATGAATGACAGGTCCTCCTTTGTGCAGCAATACTGTTTATCCTTACTCCAGCAATGCATCTACCAGCTCAGCATTTTTTCATTTCTCTGACAATTCAAAGAACAAAAACCATTGGAATTCTGCTGAGATGATTTAAGAAAGCTCTACTGTACTTCACAAGGGATTAGTGGAGGGATTTTTGGTTCCTTTAGACCAGGGGTCTCCAAACTTTCTAAACAAAGGGCCACTTTGCTGTCCTTCATATGTTGCGGGGGCCAGACTGTGGCCAGTGGGAGTACAAGATGCCCCATCATTGGTATTAGGGTGTAGGAATAGTGCCCCATCATTGGTGTCAGTGGGAGGAATAGTGCGCCATCATTGGTGTCAGTGGGAGGAATAGTGCCCCATCACTGGTGTAAATAGATGGAATAGTGCCCCACCATTGGAATCAGTGAAAGGAACAGTGCCCCATCATTGGAATCAGTGGGAGAAATAGTGCCCCATCATTGGTATCGGTGGGAGGAATAGTGCCACATCATTGGAATCAGTGGGAGGAATAGTGCTCCATCATTGGTATCGGTGGGAGGAATAGTGCCACATCATTGGAATCAGTGGGAGGAATAGTGCCCCATCATTGGTATCAGTGGGAAGAATAGTGCCCCATCATTGGAATCAGTGGGAGGAATAGTGCCCCATCATTGGAATCAGTGGGAGGAATAGTGCCCCATCATTGGTATCAGTGGGAAGAATAGTGCCCCATCATTGGAATCAGTGGGAGGAATAGAGCCCCATCATTGGAATCAGTGGGTGGAATAGTGCCCCATCATTGGTGTCAGTGGAAAGAATAGTGCCCCATCATTGGTGTAAATAGATGGAATAGTGCCCCATCATTGGAATCAGTGGGAGGAACAGTGCCCCATCATTGGTGTCAGTGGAAGGAATAGTGCCCCATCATTGGTGTAAATAGATGGAATAGTGCCCCATCATTGGAGTCAGTGGGAGGAATAGTGGCCCATCATTGGAATCAGTGGGAGGAATAGTGCCCCATCATTGGAATCAGTGGGAGGAATAGTGCCCCATCATTGGTGTCAGTGGAAGGAATAGTGCCCCATCATTGGTGTAAATAGATGGAATAGTGCCCCATCATTGGAGTCAGTGGGAGGAATAGTGCCCCATCATTGGAGTCAGTGAGAGCAATAGTGTCCCATCATTGGTGTCAGTTGGAGAAATAGTGTCCCATCGTTAGTATCAATGGGAGGAATAGTGCCCGATCACTGGTGCCAGTGGGAGAAATAATGCCCCATTGTTGGTGTCAGTGGAGGAATAGCACCCCATCATTGGTGTCAGTGGATGAATAGCACCCCATCATTGATGTCAGTGGAGGAATAGTGCCCCATCACTGGTGTCAGTGGAAGAATAGTGCCCCATCATTGGTGTCAATGGGAGGAATAGTGCCCCATTGTTGGTGTCAGTGGAGGAATATTACCCCATCATTGTTATCAGTTGGAGGAATAGTGCCCACTATAGGCATCAGCGGTAGGAACTATGCTCCACTGTTGCTGACAGTGGGAGGAATAATGGCCCCAGGGCCAGATAAAAGCAGGCGAAGGGCCACATCCACCCCCCGGGCCGCAGTTTGCAGACCACTGCTTTAGACCACAAATAGATGGGTGCAGATACCTGTACTGTGTGAATGGGGCAGTGGTTTTCGCCCTGCATCTTCCCCGAGCTGCAAACAGGCAGCCTGTGGAACGGGAAGCGGATGCAGTAGCTGCATGGACACAGCCACATGTCAAAACTTAACAGGTGTGCAGGAGCAGGTGCATGATCCTAAACAGGGTGTGCCTATCTGAACTTTAGGTTTTAATCGGCTAAATATAGATCTCCCAGCTGCCTGCATCAATAGACCCCTCCCTCAATAGTAGATCCCTCCCAGCAACATAAGACACCCCCCTCCCTATTGGCAGCTGATACCCCTCCAGCAACAATGGATCCCCCTCCCCAGAGAAGATAGGCCCCCCACCAGCCAGCATCAAAAGACCCTCCTTCAGCACACCCTAGCACACCTTGCCATTAGATATATTCAGCATTGGACGTGCTGGAACTGCATTCCCCTGTGTTCCTGCTAAAAAAAGCCCTGATCAAAACAAAAGGTGTGCAAAGTCTGACAGTTTGTTTCCTTTAGAAAACAGTCCCAACCTGAGTAGAAAAGCCTGTCTACTGCCACCATGCCACAAACAAGGTCATGTGCTTCCTGTGTGGAAGCAGTGGTCTCTCTACAGACATCCAACATGCCCCTTGCTGAGTCTGTCATAGAGCTGTCCAATCAGCAGGGAGAATGAACTTTGCCAATTGTGAAGCTACAGGTAATATTAGGGGCTTTCCCAAGTTTCCAGGTAACCACACAGACTATATTTGGTATGTCATTCAACATATATGGATATATACCAAAGAATATTCTAAAAATATGTGGTCAATATACTGCCAAATATTTTAAAAATACATCTCTAAAAATTAATGATGAAATGAAGGGAAAACTTTTTGGTTTTTTTTTATTTTGGATAGAGTAGGGAACGGTTATAATCCTATTTTTTCACTCAAATGGTCCCACAACAGCATTTATATCCACACCAGTAGTCTAACTTTACAGGTTTTATTCTAAGATTGCCCTGTATTTGGCTCCATCCATCTTCCCATCAATTCTGACCAACTTCCCTGTCCCTGCTGAAGAAAAGCATCCCCACAGCATGACACCACCATGCTTCACAGTGGGGATGGTGGGTTCTGTGTTATGTGCAGTGTTAGGCTATTAGGCCAAAAAGTTCAATTTTGGTCTCATCTGACCAGAGCACCTTCTTCCACATGTTTGTTGTGTTCTCCACATGGCTTTTCGCAAACCGCAAACGGGACTTCGTATGGCTTTCTTTCAACAATGGCTTTCTTCTTGCCACTCTTCTATAAAGACCAGATTTGTGGAGAGCACAACTAATGCCGCGTACACACGGTCGTACTTTTCGTCTACAAAAGTCGGACAGCCTGTCGGACAGACTTCCGGCAGACTTTCGGTGGACTTGCCGCGGACTTGCGGCCTACTTTCTAACGACCGGACTTGCCTACACACGACCACACAAAAGTCGGTCGGATTCGTACGTGATGACGTACACCGGACTAAAATAAGGAAGTTCATAGCCAGTAGCCAATAGGTGCCCTAGCGTGGCTTTTTGTCCGTCGGACTAGCACACAGACGAGCGGATTTCGGGGTCCGTCGTAGGTACGAAGTAAAAGTTTTGAAGCATGTTTCAAATCTAAAGTACGTCGTATTTGAGGCTAAAAAAGTCGGTTGAAAGTCCGGAGAAGCCCACACACGATCGGATTACCAGCCAGCTTTAGTCCATCAGCGTCTGTTGGACTTTTGTAGACGAAAAGTAGGACCGTGTGTACGCGGCATAATAGTTGTCCTGTGGACAGATTCTCCCACCTGATCTGTGGATCTCTGCAGCTCCTCCAGAGTTACCATGGGCCTCTTGGCTCTTCTCTGATAAATGCTCTCCTTGCCCGGCCTGTCAGTTTAGGTGGACGGCCATGTCTTGGTAGGTTTGCAGTTGTGCCATACTCTTTCCATTTTCGGATGATGGATTGAACAGTGCTCTGTGAGATGTTCAAAGCTTGGGATATTTATTTATAACCTAACCCTGCTTTATACTTCTCCACGACTTTATCTCTGACCTGTCTGGTGTGTTCCTTGGCCTTCATGTTCTCTAACAAGAGGGCTTCACAGAACAGCTGTATTTATAATGAGAATAAATTACACACAGGTGGACTTTATGTACTAATTAGGTGATTTTTTAATCAAATTGGTTCCACTAGATTTTAGTTAGGGGTATCAGAGTAAAGGGGGCTAAATAGGAATGCACGCCACACTTTTCAGATATTTATTTGTAAAAAATGTTAAAAACCATTTATCATTTTCCTTCCACTTCACAATTATGTGCCACTTTGTGTTGATCTATCACATAAATTCTCAATAAAATACATTTATGTTTTTGGTTGTAACATGATAAAATGTGGAAAAATTCAAGGGGTATGAATACTTTTTCAAGACACTGTAAGTGTTTGATATTCCTATTCTAAAGGATCCCCAGCTCCAGTAAAACAAAGCTGTCTTATGAACGAGACTTCTCCCCACACACAGCTGTGTTGTAGTTCCGTGTGGCTGAAATATGCCTGACGGCTGACGCAATGCCAAGGTCGTTGCTTCTCTGCGTGCCCTACAGTGCATCCATTAACTTTATGGTGCATAATCAATAGCAGCTAATGAGTTATGACACAATGCACAGATTACAGTGAAAATCAATGTACTCTCTTTAGATGTATCCATTGTTCCAGATAGTTTTTTTTTAGAAGTCTACATTCTCTGTCCATGGGGTTCTCAGATTGTCTCATATGTTTGCGCACCTGTGGACACCAACAGTGGATAGATGGCTAATGCTCAAGTCTACCTCCTCTGCTTTAAACACTTACAATTGGTCAGTAAGATTCCAGCACAGTTTTAGGACAATGGTTGGCCAATAGTTTGGCACAGGGGAAGCAGGTCGGGTCTCTTGACCATAGTATCTATAAGTCTACATTCTCTGTCCATTGGGTTCTCAGATTGTCTCATGTCTTTTTGCACAGGGGTAGGCAACCTCCGCCCTCCAGCTGTGGTGAAACTACAAATCCCATCATGCCTCTGCCTCTAGGAGTCATGCCTGTGATTGTCAGGGTCTTGCAATGTCTCCTGGGACTTGTAGTTTCACCAAAGCTGGAGGGCCGAGGTTGCCTACCCCTGATGTAAAGCACTGCTGCCTCTGACTGGTAGTCTCAGGAGATTTGTAGTGGGGTTTGTAAATGTCACTACTGTGCTGTTCACAGTTTCTTGCTGGAGGGGAAACTATACCTGAGGACCTGCAGTACAAGGATGTCCCTGCTTCTGCTTCATCCATTCTGTAGATCTGGTCTGTGACCTCGGCTGGTGCTCCTTGATTATTACCCCAATAATCATTATATCACTAGTCATCAGGGGGCAGTTCTGACATGGGGAAGCAAAGCCCTGCTCCTATACCAAGATGACCTCCTCAACTTTACAAAGACAAAAGACAGAGCAGAACAAGGAATGGTAAGTCAGTACTGGGGAAAAGATCATCTGCAGAGAAACAATGTTCTTTGCCCTCTGGTGCCTTTTTAAGGAGCATCCTTCTCAGTCTAGATTATCTTTAACGATTTCTGCAAGTGATCTGATGAATTGAGAAAGATGTAGGACATTGGCAAAGCCCACGTCCTCCGTCATCGCTTTATGTACATGTTTTATTTTTGGTTTTCTGCACATCTCTGGGAAAGATTATAATGAAAACGCAGTTGACTTTTCAAAGCATTTGACAGCATGAGCCATCTGCGCGGCCCTGACTGGTAGACGGCACGACGAGCCATAGGGCAGTGTGTGGAGTTCAGGGAAGACTGACACTGCTTTGAATACATCTGACAATTTCTCGCTAAACAAAATGACAGAAAAGTGCATCATCAACAAACTGAGGTTTATTTGCTCTCTTTTCTAAGTTGTTACAGAAAAAGAGAAGGTGTCAGGTGTCAGTGCCCAAAACCAAATCCTGCACATTAGCTGCACTCTACTTCACTTGTTCTGCTCTGCTTCTTCTCCACCCCGTTCTTCACCTGGTGAAGTTCTCTAAATTCCTGAGTGGTAAGAATGTTTTTATATGCGTATTTAATACAGGGCACTCCAGGGAATTTTTTTTCCTTTTGAAAAGCCTTAGAGAAAAATAATGAAAAATGCATGCCCAGTTGAAGCCTCTGTTAAGTAGACCTTTCATACTAACAATCATCTTTTTACTAGCCTTACCTCAACTTTCCCGATAGGCCTCATTTAGACAGGGGACAGTCTCCACCACCTCTGAAAAATGATCTACAGTGGTCACCTTAACTGTGGCTTCATTTGGGTTTTAAACATGTTGGGTAGATGTTGTTTATTCGAGAATTAGTGAGTGGGTTTACATATACACTATATTACCAAAAGTATTAGGAAGCCTGGCATTACACGCACATGAACTTTAATGGCATCCCAGGCTTAGTCCGTAGGGTTCAATATTGAGTTGGCCCACCCTTTGCAGCTATACAAGCTTCAACTCTTGGGGGAGGCTGTCCACAAGGTTTAGGAGTGTGTCTATGGGAATGTTTGACCATTCTTCCAGAAGCGCATTTGTGAGGTCAGGCACTGATGTTGGAGGAGAAGGCCTGGCTGGCAGTCTCCGCTCTAATTCATCCCAAATGTGTTCTATCGGGTTGAGGTCAGGACTCTGAAGGCCAGTCAAGTTCCTCCACCCCAAACTCGCTCATCCATGTATTTATAGAACTTGCTTTGTGCACTGGTGTGCAGTCATGTTGGAACAAGAAGGGGCCATCCCCAAACTATTCCCACAAAGAGTTCCCTTCACTAGAACTAAGGAGTCAAGCCCAAACCCTGAAAAAAAAACTACAAACCATAATCCCTCCCCCACCAAATGATTTGGACCAGTGCACAAAGCAAGGTCCATAAAGACATGGATGAGCAAATTTGGGGTGGAGGAACTTGACTGGCCTGCACAGAGTCCTGACCTCAACCCGATAGAACACCTTTGGGGTGAATTAGAGTGAAGACTGCGAGCCAGGCCTTCTCATCTAACATCAGTGCCTGACTTCACAAATGCGCTTCTGGAAGAATGGTCAAACATTCCCATAGACACACTCCAAAACCTTGTGGACAGCCTTCCCAGAAGAGTTGAAGCTGTTATAGCTGCAAAGGGTGGGCCAATTCAGTATTGAACCCTACGGACTAAGACTGGGATGCGATTAAAGTTCAAGTGCGTGTAAAGGCATGCGTCCCAATACTTTTGTCAATATAGTGTATGTCCACCCAAAAGATTTAAAGCCCAGTTGAAGCCACGGTTAAGTAGACCTTAGGCAATCTCCTTTTTACTAGCCTTACCTCCACTTTTCTGATAGGCCTCATCTAGATAGGGGACAGTCTCTACCACCTCCAAAAAATGATCTACAGTGGTCAACTTAACTGTGGCTTCATTTGGGTTTTAAACCTGTTGGGTAGATGTTGTTTATTTGAGATTTAGTGAGTGGGTTTACATATACTTAAACCACTTGCCCACCGGGCCAATTCTTACATTCCTCTCCTACATATAAAAATCACCATTTTTTTGCTAGAAAATTACCCTCCCATGCATTATATATTTTTTAAGCAGTGGCCCTAGAGAATAAAATAGCAGGTGTTGCAATTTGTTTATGTCACACGGTATTTGCACAGGTGCAATTTTTTTGGGAAAAAAATACACTTTTTTTACACAATTGTTTGCTAAGATATAGAGGATGATGTTACCCCGAGTAAATAGATAGCTAACGTGTCACGCTTTAAAATTGCGTACGCCTGTGGAATGGCGAGAAACAATGGTATTTACAAATCTCCATAGGCGATGCTTTAAAAGCCTTTACAGGTTACCAGTTTAGAGTTACACAGGACATCTGGTACTAGAATTATTGCTCTCATTACATTCGGGGTGATATCTTACATGTGTGGTGCAAACATCATTTACATATGCATGCGGGACCTACGTCTTGCATTTGTCTTTGCAGGCAAGCAAGGTGGGGGCTCTTAATTTTTTTTTTTTTTATCATATTAATTATTATTATTTTACCACTGAGAGGGCTTCCATTTTCCTCTGGTCTTTCTTCCGGATTTGCAGGCTTTGACTGTGAGTGGCTGGAGCCACAATCACGTCACTCCCTCGGCTCCGGCACGAAGCTCTGAAGGTCCAGCATGGTATGCCAGACCTTCAGAGCACATGCTGGTGAGGTCACTGGATGCATAAAGTATGAATATCCCCTAAATGGTGCACATATAGGCAGAAGCGGCGCTCTAATTAGGCAAATTAGGCGGTCGCCTAAGGCCTCGCACTCACAGGGGCCTCGCGGCCGCCTACTTTGCCTGTTCTCAATCACTGAAGTTGACGCCGGCGGCTCCACCTACCCCCACTGGGACTCTGTGGCTTAGGAGCTGACGGACAAATCAGATACTGCCCGCAGCCTGAGGAATAGCGGCCTCATCATGGAGCGTCCCAGTCCGTGGGGCCTCATGTGTAAGTTTTGCCTAAGGCCTCACAAAGCCTAGAGCCACCTCTGCATATAGGACATATTAATTTTACCTAAAGGTAAGCTTTATTATAGGCTTACCTGTCGGTAAAAATCACAAAGCAGACTTTACTACCGCTTTAAAACCATCTGATCTAACGAGATCAGTTTGATGAGATGCTTACACCAGCCAGCTTGTTTACATCTGAGCAAAATTGGAAGTGGCAAAATCCTTGTCCCTTCCAGTTTCCTAGATCAAAGAGATGATCAGGGAAGTTCCGGTCCTCGGTCATGTCTATGGTAAGCTGGCGGAACTGCCAGCTTCAGTCCCGGGCTCCCCGGTGGAACAGGAGAGCCCGGGAAGGGGGCAAGAGGGGGGACACCTTCTGCATGTAAAAGTCATCCAGCGCATATTTAGCCACTCGGATCGCTTTTACTTTTTCCAGTATTGCTGGCTGAAAAAAAAAGATACTGGGGTCATTACTGCAACTGCAGTTGCAGTGAAGTGGGATAACCACTTAAACTCAAGGATGTACGGGTACCTCCTATGGGCAGGGAGTGGTTAAAGGCCTTATTCATTATTTGTATTATTATTATTTTTCTCTAATGCCGCGTACACACGGTCGGATTTTCCGACGGGAAATGTTGGATGTGAGCTTATTGACGGAAAGTCCGACCGTGTGTGCGCTCCATCGAAACATTTGCTGTCGGACTTTTCACCAACAAATGTTGGCTAGCAGGTTCTCAAATTTTCCACCAACAAATGTTTGTTGTCGGATTGTCCAATCGTGTGTACACAAGTCCGTCGCACAAAAGTTCACGCATGCTCAGAAGCGGCCGGTCTTGTAAACTAGCGTTCGTAATGGAGAATTAACATTCGTGACGTGGCAAATTATGAAATATCCAAATGCAGCGCACAATTCTCTTCTTCTTTAATGGGATAATAATGAAGCTGCTTTGCTGGTGATACTGATGGAGTTATTGCAAACGAAGTTTCAAAGGCTTTTTTTTCAAGTGATATCAAGAATAATAATAATAGCGCAAAATAAAAAACGCAAAAAGAAAAGCGCGAATCAACACTCACCAAACTTCTACTAACACAAAATTAGCAGAAGGAGCCCAAGGGGTGGCATAGTGCCTCTAGTACGTCACTACGTTTGTAATTGTTGGCCAACATTTGTGTGACCGTGTGTATGCAAGACAAGTTGGAGCCAACAACCTTCGAACAAAAATCCACAGTTTTGTTGGGGGAAAGTCCAATCGTGTATATGGGGCATAAGGCTTTTCCAGGGGAAGAAATTCTCCTAGGAGTACATAAAGTTGATACTGCCCCCTCCTGCCACTGCAAAGGCACAAGCCAATTGTTTGGCCGGTGTGTGTGGCATGGCCCCATTCACTTGAATGAGTCGCATGTGGTGGCAGGACCACCTGCCAAATGGGGAGTTTGTATAATTTTGCCACAATGAGCCATAACAGGGGTGATCTGTACTAATAGACTCGACTCAGGGGGTTATAAAAACACAGCCTAACTGTCTATTTTTAGCGCCCCTTGCCCACTTGAGTAAATATGGACCTTCAGTAGTTTTCCGGAATTTCTAAATATGATTGTGTAGTCCAATGGACCCCAGTGGTAGACACAGTGCATTCAACAATGTAACAGACCTGGTCAGACACAGCCCCTCTCTTCTTCTTCTGTAATACAGTCTATGTAGGGTCACTTGTACTGAGGGGTGTGGCTGTTACTCAGCTCTGCCGGGACAGGACACTGCAGTGTGAGGGTAGGAAGCAAAAATTTCAATAAAAAGTCATTTCAAAACATTTCCAACCAAAATATCCCTGACGGATCATAACGTACAAGCGGACAGAACTATACAAATGCTATGAAACTTTTAATGGGTTTTAGACAAGTAGGTGAGTATGTACAATCCTTGTCATTGTGTGCCCATATGAAGTGGTAATACAGTAATTGCAAAATTGTTACAGCAGTCTGCCACAGACATTCTAGGTCATCGTACTGTGTAGAAAGAAAACTGTAATATTAATAGCACTTAGCCTAATTTCCTTTGTCCCCTTTGCCTTTAGTTTTTTTTTTTTTTTATGCACACGAGAATCATGTTATCCTCATTTGTGGACACAGCAGATAGCATGTTCAGGAGGCATAAAAGTTTATGGCATGACGGTAAGGCTCGGGAACTGTGTAAATGATGAGCAGATATTAATCCTGCCAGGAACGTTCCATAAGCTAACTTACGGTACCTGTACATTGCCAGGAAGAGCTGCACTGTGCTGCAGAGCTGTGTAAATCTGAGAAATGCATGGATAGAAATATGACTTCTTTGGCAGGTAAAAAAAAAAAAAAAAGCTCATACATGTAGTTCAGCTGTATATTTAATTGTTTGTGTATAAAACTGGTGTTGCACAAACTCAGTAGTGAATCAGTAGCATAAAAGGCAAACTCAAAATAACCGTAATTAATAAATATCAAATAACAAATATTCAAAATTTATTACATTTTTTAAATATAATCCCAAGCACTGCAGATCATTGATCAGTTCATAATAAAGTGCACATGTGTAGAAAGTGCATATACAGTGAGGGAAAAAAAGTATTACATAGTTACATAGTAGGTGAGGTTGAAAAAAGACACAAGTCCATCAAGTTCAACCCATGTGTGTGATTATATGTCAGTATTACATTGTATATCCCTGTATGTTGCGGTCATTCAGGTGCTTATCTAATAGTTTTTTGAAACTATCAATGCCCCCCGCTGAGACCACCGCCTGTGGAAGGGAATTCCACATCCTTGCCGCTCTTACAGTAAAGAACCCTCTACGTAGTTTAAGGTTAAACCTCTTTTCTTCTAATTTTAACGAGTGGCCACGAGTCTTGTTAAACTCCCTTCCGTGAAAAAGTTTTATCCCTATTGTGGGGTCACCAGTACGGTATTTGTATATTGAAATCATATCCTCTCTCAAGCGTCTCTTCTCCAGAGAGAATAAGTTCAGTGCTCGCAACCTTTCTTCATAACTAATATCCTCCAGACCCTTTATTAGCTTTGTTGCCCTTCTTTGTACTCGCTCCATTTCCAGTACATCCTTCCTGAGGACTGGTGCCCAGAACTGGTCAGCATACTTATATTTGATCCCCTGCTGATTTTGTACGTTTGCCCACTGACAAAGAAATGATCAGTCTATAATTTTAATGGTAGTTTTTTTTTTTTAACAGTGAGAGACAGAATAACAACAAAAAAATCCTCCTCTTTGCTACCAACTGGTGAGACAAGGTGGGGGTGGAGACGAGGTGGGGTGCCACAGCTGCAAGAGAGGTGCGAGGGCCACAAGAAATGGCCTGGAGGGTCAGATTCAGCCCGTGGTGCTTGTCTTTGGCACATGTGGCATAGAGGTTACCGTGCAATAGGTGGGTCCACACGAGATTCCAGGTGCAGATCCAGGGGTTCCCCTGATGAAGTCAGATGTCGTGACGTAACGAGTAGGGCATACCGGACCGGAAGTGATGCAGGAGACCATACTGTGCTATTTGATATACAAAATACACAAGAAAACATACATTTCCTGTGGGACTTTATATGAGGCGCAACACACTCAATTGTAAAATTATCAAGGTCAAGATTTATTGGTAAATACAATTTCAACAGATCAACAGTAAGATAATTCCAAATAGTCAAGCAGATTGGTCAATATATACATATTAATTCCGTAGGGAGTGTGGGGTGCTCTCGACGTCTAGTTTTACAGATACAATCGGCCTTTTGCGGGCAACCATAATCTTTAATGCTGATGCGGCCTGTGATTAAATAGAGTTTGACACCCCTGCTCTATGCCATACTGCTAAACTAAGATAATATTTGGGGTAAGATACTTTTAGTTCAGCTTTTTCTTTTACAGAGAGTAGACTGGTGTATGATTGGAAGCTCCGGGTGATGCTGAATGTCAATCAGTGTCTCTCTGATGAGGCGACTCCACAGACCAATCCAACCCGCAAATGCATTTTATTATTGCATCAAAAGATTCAGTAGAGAATGATCGACAAATCAATTATTTGCTGCTTTATACATTTTCTCAACCATTTTTTTTAATTTTATGTTCTATTAATTGTATGAAATGTGGGAATATTTTCTAAATTTGTTTCCTCTGTTTCCCCTGTGAAGCTGACGTACCTGTCACCCCCCGTCCTTTTCTCGGAGGAGATTATCAGCTGATTAGGTGTAGTCAAAACCATTCAGCAGTCTCCGAACACAATTATTTTGGCGCGTCCAATGATTGTTAATGAAGGTGATAAATGACTCGTGGGATTTGGAATGAAGCTCGTCAGGTGGATAGAATAAAGTTTAGCGGCTCGGGGGGAACTGTCTAATTTACATCTTAGATTAAAGGCAACCTTTTATAATTAAGTCCATTATGGCAATAATACCGGCTTTGTTTTATATCAGAAGAATAAATGCCAGGTAATCCGTGTTACCTTTATCATTAATTTTTTTTTTTTTTTTACAGTTGCAACTTAAAATCTGAATGGTGTTTAAAAAAACGTTCAACTAATTGAGTTATTTAAATCAGACCAATGCAAGGTCCGCTGAGTGCAGACTGTCTGATAGCCTATCCTATATTACCAAAAGTATTGGGACGTCTGCCTTTACATGCACATGAACTTTAATGGCATCCCAGTCTTAGTCCGTAGGGTTCAATATTGAGTTGGCCCACCCTTAGCAGCTATAACAGAAGGCTGTCCACAAGGTTTAGGAGTGTGTCTATGGGAATGTTGGACCATTTTTCCAGAAGTGCATTTGTGAGGTCAGGTACTGATGTGAACGAGAAGACCTGGCTCGCAGTCTCCACTATAATTCATCCCAAAGGTGTTCTGTCGGGTTGAGGTCAAGACTCTGTGCAGGTCAATTAAGTTCCTCCACCCCAAAACTTGCTCATCTATGCCTTTATGGACCTTGCTTTGTGCACTGGTGTTCAGTCATGTTGGAACAGGGAGGGGCCATCCCCAAACTGTTCCCACAAAGTTGGGAGTATTAAATTGACCATAATGTCTTGGTATGCTGACGCCTTAAGAGTTCCCTTTACTGGAACTAAGGGGCCAAGCCCAACCCTTGAAAAACAACCCCACACCATAACCCCCCCTCCACCAAATGATTTGGACCAGTGCACAAAGCAAGGTCCAGTGCCCTGATGTCAGGGAGAGGATCTGTGGCATTTGGGTCTTTTTTCCTCATCCCATTGGAGAGTCCTCACCAAGTACTTTGAGGGCTGGCTTCGACAGGTCCCTAAGGAGCAGGGTCCGCCTAGCTTCCACCTAAAGGGTCAGCCCGAATAAACATAGTAAGCTTGAGAACCAGAACCTCCACTCACCAGCCTGAATGGGTGTTAGTCTAGCTTGCAACTGCATACGCCAAAGAAGATATCCAGATATCTTAGGATCCTCTGAAAGTCATCTTTAATAGCAACAAAATGTATACATAAAAATTGCCCAGAGAACACACATGAGGAAAGAGCAGGAGATGGTAACATGTTTCACACTAACTCAGTGCTTCTTTGTGATCGTGACCTAATGTCACCTACCCGATGCGAGAAGAGGTGGAGAGATTAGGTCACGAAGATGCTCTGAGCTGGTGTGAAACACGTTACCATCTCCTGCTCTCTCCTCATGTGTGGTCTCTTGGCAATTTTTATGTATACATTTCATTGCTAGTAAATGAGGAAAAGAGGGGGGTAAAAGGGGAGTTGGGACTTTATATGAGGCAATGAGTGGGTAGGTTCAGCTGCTTCCATCCCTGGTACTGTATTAAAAATGGGAAGGGTTTGTGGGACTTTATATGAAGCACAACTGCGAAGTAAGTATGCAAAAACATGTTTAACAATTCCTCGTCCATATACAAAGATTTGTAGTAACTTATGTAACATTGGTAACAGTAGGTATCATCTTAATATTTTATATTTCATATATATATATACACACATATCTCAACATGATTCATAAAAGTAGTGATAAACATATTGATATAGAATACATTGTTCAGGTTAGATGTACAGATAGATGATCCTAAAACTGATAATAATGAGGATAAAATTGTTGATGAAATGCATAGTCCTGGAGAATCTCAAAACACATGATTGCAAGGTGTAGCATATAATGGCTCTACGCGTTTCGTGGCGTTATCCACTCATCAGGAGCAATTCGAGGCAAAAATATCTGTAAAGAAATAAATGAGTGCAAAAGGATCAGATAGTTGGCATGAGGGGAAAAAAGGAATAGGAGGGACAAAAGTTCCCCAGTCACTCTTGCCTACAGATAAGCGAAATCTTCAAGAGGTAGTGTTGACAGCTGACGGCACCATGGGAACAAACATTCCTGGGAGCTGAGGCAATAGTCTCCACGGCCACGTGGTGGCACAAACAGCAGGGAGCGAAACATCTAAAGGACTGTAGTCCCCAAAAGCAATTGTGTTGTATATATTGTATAATGATTCCAGAGGACATCTGTGAAAAAATAACAATGTGTAAATATATATGTGGACCTGCACAAAGGCAGACAGTAAGACTACAGCCCATAAGGGCATGTAATAGTGCGGAAAGGCTAGGTGGAGAGTACAACCACTTATGCCGTGTATACACCAGCGGACTTTTCGACCGGACTGTTCCGACAGGCTATCCGACAGACTTTAGGCTGACTTCCGATGGACGTTCCTAACGAACAGACTTTCCTACACACGATCACACCAAAGTCCGACGGATTCATACGTGATGACGTACGACCGGACTAAAATAAGGAATTTCATAGCCAGTAGCCAAAAGCTGCCCTAGTGTCGGTTTTAGTCGGACTAGCATACAGACGAGCGGATTTTTCGACCGGACTCGAGTCCGTCGGAAAGATTTGAAACATGTTTTATTTCTAGGTCCGTCTGACTTTTGAGAAAAAAAAGTCCGCTGGAGCCCACACACACGATCGAATTGTCCGATGGAGTCCGCCGGACCAAGTCTGCTGGAAAGTCCGCTCGTGTGTACGTGGCATTAGTGATAGGAGCCACAAAGCTTACCAAGGCTAGTATGGTGAGGGAATTACCAAAAGAGCCCAGTGAAAAGGGAAAAAAACAAACAAATAACCAATTAATTGGCAAGGAATCATTAAACGTGTTTTTGCATACTTACTTCGCAGTTGTGCTTCATATAAAGACCCACAAACCATTCCTGTTTTTAATATCATTAATAGTAAAGATGACTTTTAGAAGATCCTAGGAGTGCAGCCATCTGAATATCTTATTTGGTAGCTTCAGCCAAGTGGACCAGAGTATCCTTTCCAGGTCAGGAGCCTTGCACCCCTGAGGGTTCGGAGGTTCAGTCCCTTCCTCTTTGGAGATTGGGCTATTACTGTTCCCACATGCCGTGATTTCATGGTGCACTTTCTTGTTCACAGGGATTCGACAAGCACCGCACCATGGAGCTCCGTAGAATTAAAAAAAATACAAACCTGAGCAAACCATCATGGGGGGGGGGGGGGGGGGGGAGATCACATCCTCCCTTATATCTGAAACCAGCAGGTATTTTGCAGTGTTGGCAAAAGAGAAAGGAGCAGTGGGAGGGGTTGTTGGGGCTTTACACAGACACTTTGTCCTGAATGGTCTGATTTATTGAACAAATTAGCAACAACGGTAAATCATCCTACCTGGAGATGGGAGACATTTCCAAAGCAGATGCACAATTAAGATGTGGTCAGTGCAGGTTTTATTCTGTTACGGTGCTACTTGGGAGCAGCTGAGTAATGAACTAATGAAATGAAGTTGCTTAATAATCATAAGACCCCTTTCACACTGAGGCGGTTTTCAGTGAGACTTTTCACACTGGGACAGTGTGCTTGCAGGACGTTAGGAAAAGTCCTGCAAGCAGACATCTTTGGGGCGGTTTGGGAGCGCTGTATACAGACCTGCCCATTGAAATGACTGGCCTGAAAAGCGATTCGGAAGCGCCGCAACACGGGCGCTTTTAACCTCTTCTTCGGCCGCTAGCAGG
Source organism: Lithobates septentrionalis (assembly GCA_037952835.1). Classification (NCBI taxonomy): domain Eukaryota; kingdom Metazoa; phylum Chordata; class Amphibia; order Anura; family Ranidae; genus Lithobates; species Lithobates septentrionalis. Next base: position 480,172 of record JBBDGP010004877.1, on the reverse strand, counting down.
GGTTATAAGCGCTGGTGGCCAAAAAGCGCAGCTAAAACGAGCTACAATTTACTGCTAACGCACGGTGGCCCCAGTGTGTAAGGGGTCTAAATGTCTCAAGTTTGTCTCAGATCGTCTCACTGGGGGAGATTTACTGGTGCACACAGAATTTAGTGCAGCTGTGCGTTGTAACCAATCAGTTTCCAGGTTTTATTGCCAAAGCTTAAGTGAATAAGCTGAGGCTAGAATCTGATTGGTTAAAATGCACAGCTGCAATAGATTCTGTGTGCACCTGTTTTAGTAGTTTCTTGTTTCTCTTTTAGTAAATCTCCCCCATTGCTCCTGTTTAGCATTGCCTGGCTGTGCGGCAGAATTGATAAATGTGTGTTTCTTTCTACTTCAAAGCTAGGAATTACATGATATATGGTACATTTGCCATAGGTCAGCAGCTGGTCTTGTGCTTTTCCTTTATCATCATATATACAGCCGACACATCCTTGGCCATTAGTGTTCATCATGAAATCAGTTTGCTGTGTCCTGCTGTGGCAGTCAGCCTCCTAGCCCTGTTGTTTTCCATCTAGGCACATTTTCCAGCAGAGAGGGAAGGCATGGAATACAATCGATCGGTTCTACAACTGTGGTGGTTGATCACAGAATATGTTTTGTCCTCGTCATTTTCTGGGCATGATTCTATGGACGTATTGGAAATCCATAGCTTGTCATGGCCCACAGCGAGTTGCACCATTACCTGCAAAGGTTCTTGCACATTTTCTCTCATTCAGATTCAGATGGCTTCATTGATCATTGAATGGAAACATGGCAAAAGCAGGAACTCTATTTAAAGGGAAAGTACGGGCTTTACAAAGTCTGACAGCCATTTTTTATCTAATTGGGCTGAAAGCCCAGGCTGCCATGGACAGGCGCCCTGAGGGTTCATCATCATACCAACCTGGGCTCACAGTACTGCTTAACTAGGGGTGTTTACATGTTATTATGGAAGAATTGCTTAGTTCAGGAGGAAGGATTAACCACCTCCACTGCCAAGGAAGAAGAAGAAGAAGGATGCATGCCATCACTGGATCAACATGTTAAAGCTTATATGAGAATTTATTGATTGGGAATACATATACCTTCAAGTGAACTTGTACATGGAGCATGCAAAGCACACAATACAGATAACTTTAAAGTAGACACTACAGACTGTAATTGTAATAAAGTAAGGCTTGGTTCACACTCGTGCAAATTAGATGCGGCATCCCCACAGGAGATTGTGAATGGCTCTCTATGGAGCCGGTTCACATATCTCCGATGCGGCTCCAGTGCGAATTTGCACAGGAGCCTTGTGCTTCTTTTTGTCCGTTTCAGGTCCGAATTCAGCCCAAACTTCAGGCTGAAATCGGACCCGAAGCGGTGAACCAGGACGCACAGGTGAACCAAGCCTAATTGATATAAAGTACAGCTAGCTTTTAAAAAAAAGGAAATTTACATTAAAAATTAATCCATAGTTCTTGGATTCGGGCTCCAGATTTTTGGGGAACGGAATTCGGCACATTGTCCTCCGCTGCTGTTTTTTTTTATTTATTAAAGAGGACCTAAATTGTGGAAGCTGTGCCAAAAATGGCAGGCAGAGGGCAAAGGACCAGTCACCATCATTGCCTGTGGCCTCTCTGCAGCTGATCTTTTCCCCATTACTGACTTATCTTCATGGGCGGACTGGGCCTGGGCCACTCTGACTCTGATGCCCCGTAAAAAGGCTGCACTGCTTCCACTACAGACATGCTTAAAGGCTTCCTGATGAAGAGGAGTAAAAAGTCCCCACCGGTGTCCTACTGAGTGTGGGATGAGGACAGAGCGCAGGGCGCTCCCCCGGCAATGATGGTGTACATCGTGTGTAAGCAGAAGCTGGCTCTGTGCCCCACCAAAGGGTATCCTCCCCTGGCCAGCCCCCACTGAGCCTTCCCAGCTCCCTTCTGCAGCCCCCGGCTGCCTCCTTGAAGGCCAGATCGGGAGCCCAGAGTTGGTGCAGTTGGTGCTGTCCAGCCTGACTTGCCTGGTGAGCAGAGAGTACCTGGAGCGGAGCTTCAGCCTGGGATGGGGTTTGGGAGGAAACAGAGAAGAGGGTGAGCGGTAAGGGAGCTGAGTCGCTGCACCATGGGCTTCTCGATTGTACTTGCTGCCTTGGCCAAAAGTTGCATGAGACCCTGCTTGTCAAGCCTTGTTCTGCACTATGTCTCTTTATGGAGGAGGCCATCTCGGTAGAGGCAGAACTTTGCTTCCTCATGTCAGGGCTGCCCCCGATGACTGGTATTCTAATGACTGACAGGGTAATTATCAAGAAGCACTAGGAGAGGTTTGCAAAGCACAAATCTTGTGAGCTTAAAACTTACTGTGCTCCTTCCCTGTACACAAATAGGGCTTATGGAGGTGGGGGATATAGATGTCTGTGTCTTTTGTAAGTCATCAGAAATTAAGTAGGCAGACAATAAATGCTTTCAAAGTATTTCAAAGCTGATGAGATTTACCAAAGGCAAATAGGTGGTTGACTTTACAAGGGAATTTTGCCCAGAGCTTAGAGAATGTGGTGAAATTTCACGTTGTAAAGAACACCATATCAAGGAAAATTTAAAAAAAAACAATATTTCTGCTTTCACATAATTGGATGGTGGATCAGCAGAGCATCACGCCATTCACTAAGCCTTGGGGAAAATTCCTTTGCAAAGCGCAGCTTCCCTTGCAAAGCGAACAGTCAATTTGTCTATAGTAAATCAACCCCACTATGTAGTCATGTCAAAGAGGAAGGTAGGAACTGCTTTATTTCTGACACCTCAACTGTTTTTCTGTACTTCCAAGGTGTTTAGGGATAAAACATGTAGATTTTGTTTGATTTTTTGTTTTGCCAAATGCTTTAATATTAAAGATTATATTTAGGTTAAACTAAATCTGTGGGTTGCCCATGCAGGAATTAAAGAGTGTGTACATCCAAAATAAGTTTTTAGTTTTTAGTATTTGATAAATCCCTGTGAGTGAAAGGAAATCTGTACTGAAAGGAATTTGAGGGGTGCAATTGTGGACCTCTATTGGGAAATGCAAGTTAGGCAAATTAAACATACCTGAGATATTTTCTTACCCTGTGAACCTGAGGAGGGTAGCATAACTGTGGCACACATTTAATTATGATATGTCACCAACAAAGGAACAATGGTAACCATACATGGCCAATAAACAAGCAATAGTAAGAGTACATGGGTAAGAAAAAGGCAATTACAAGAATGAATGGGCAACAAATGAGCATTTGTGGCAATACCCAGGCAACAGATGGGCAAACATAGCAATATGCAGGAAAAAAATGGGCATTTGTAACAATAAATGGATAAATACCTGGCAATCATGACAATATGGGGTTGATTTAGTAAAACTGGAGAGTGCAAAATCTGGTGCCACTGTGCATGATAGCCAACCAGTTTGTAACTTCTAACTTCAGGAAAAAAAATAAAAAAACTGGAAGCTGAAGCTGGTTTCTATGTAGAGCTGCACCAGATTTTGCACTCTCCAGTTTTAGTAAATCGAACTTTATATGTCCAACAAATGGGTAAATGTGATGAAACGTGTGCAACAAATGGGTAGTAATGAAAATACAAAGGCAATTCTTATGCACTTGGAGGCTAATAATATGCATGTGTAGCGCCCTGGGGTTTAGTTAGGGAGCTCCTCACCAAATTGTCAGGAGTAGCTACTGTAGATAGTTGTTAGAGATCCACTGATTTCTCCCTAAGTTTGGCCTTGTTGTACTTTTCTCTTCTGCCTCTAGGTGGGCGGGCACTTCGCGGCATTGGATGTGAGAAGAACATTTCAAGGTCAAGTTAAGTGTATATGGGATAGCTCAGCCAATGGGCAGGGGTTTTCTTGAATCCCTTAGCCTGCTGGGAGAACCTATATATTCGGGTGGAGTCAGGTGATCTCTCTTCTGTGCCATCTGGATTGCCGTCTGGGTGGACATGCGTTGTACGCCCCGGGCTGCTAGGCCGGAGATTGGGCCTATCCTGGGGGCATCTGGCTGCCAGGCTGTGTGAGGGCCCATCCAGAAGTAAGAGGGAAGGGCAGGGTTGGGACTGCGGCTTGCAGTCCAACCAACAGTGACGGTTCTGCCAGCCGGAGAACCTGTCGTGGTCAGAGGTAGAAGGAAAGCTGCCGCCACTAAGGGACTAACCACCTTTACCAGGGACCGCATTGAGTAACTAAAGCAAGTACCGGAGCAGTATTTTCACCGAACGGGCACAGTGGAGAATTGGGAAACTTCAGGTGGTGATCAAGTCAGGGACCCAGCCAGCGGAGGTGACACCTGGAGAGCAGCCTTGTGTGTCAAGCCAGGGACCGAGCTGGTTAGCAGGGGTGAAGCATGAAAGGTATCTGGAGTGCCAAACTAGGGACCAAGCAAGGAAGCGTGGGTGACGCTTGAGGGAGATACCACCACAAAAGCCTTAAAGAGCTTATGGGATTCAGAGTCAGTGAATCAGAGAGTCCAGTGAGCAACTAGGAAGTCAAGGGGCTGAAGAGCTACAAGTGGACATTGTAGTGAAGCTGAGAGAACTGTTGAACTTTGTGTTAGGAACTGTTAGATACTGTTGCCATAGGAGACAGCAAACCTGCACGTGCAGAAGTGGCACTTTGCTGGGGCCTTTCCCTATATACGGCTGTCCTCCTATTGAAGTCTCTGAGTCTGCCAATTGAAATTGTAACTACTCAAGGGTGTCCTGGCCCTAACCCTCTTTTCCTTGCAAAATATAAAATGGACTGTTAAAAGAAATAAAACCTCTTTTGCATTCAAGAAGTGTCTGGCGCCCAATGACTTTCACCATATTTGCACCCACTATGCCTCACAACCCACTACATATTAAAGGATGTCCCACAGGCTCAATGTCCGCCAGTGGCCCGCGATCGCAGCGAAGAGAGGCAGAACAGGGAAAATGTAAACAAGGCATTTCCCTGTTCTGCCTAGTGACATGACAGGGATCTACTGCTCCCAGTGATCGGGAGCAGTGATCTCTGTCATGTTCTAATGAGCCCATCCCTCCTACAGTTAGAACATACTGAGGGAACACACAGTTAACCCCTTGATTGCCCCCTAGTGTTAACCCCTTCCTTGTCAGTTACATTTATACAGTAACCAGTGGCTATTTTTATCTCTGATTGCTGTATAAATGTCAATGGTCCCAAAATAGTGTCAAAAGTGTCCGATCTGTCGCAGTCCAGATAAAAATCACAGATCGCCGCCATTGCTAGTAAAAAAAATAAAATAATAATAATAAAAATGCCATAAATCTATCCCCTATTTTGTAGACACTATAACGTTTGCGCAAACCAATCAATATACGCTTTTGGCGGGGTTTTTTTTACCAAAAATATGTAGAAGAATATATATCGACCTAAACTGATGAAGAAATTAGTTTTTTTTATATATTTTTTGGGGATATTTACTATAGCAAAAAAGTAAAAAATATTGCTTTTTTTTTTTCCAAAATTGTCGGTCTTTTTTTGTTTATAGCGCAAAAAATAAAAACCGCAGAGATGATCAAATACCAAGAAAAGACAGTTTTATGTGCGGGAAAAAAAGGGACATCAATTTTGTTTGGGTTCAATGTCACAACGACCGCGCAATTGTCAGTTAAATCAACGCAGTGCCGTATCGCAAAAAATGCTCTGGTCGTTAATGGGGTAAAAGCGTTTAAAAAAGGCCTGTATTCTTTCTTAAATGTACATAATGTAACTGGGTACTAACATTTATAGGTAAAGTTGATATCTGATTGCCTCTTGGTGGATCAGGAAGGATTTTTTTTTCCCCTGCTGTGGGCAAAGAGAAGAAAGGATTGATCGCACACTTGAATCCAAAAGATGCTGTAGAGCAGTGTTTCTCAACTCCAGTCCTCAAGTCGCCCCAACAGGTCATGTTTTCAGGCTTACTATTAATTTGCACAGGTGATTTGATCAGTATCACTGCCCTTAGTAATTACGACAGCCGATTCATCTGAGGGAAATCCTGAAAACATGACCTGTTGGGGCGCCTTGAGGACTGGAATTGAGAAACACTGCTGTAGAAATTTCTTTATTGTCATGAGCCAGACAAAATTGCAATGATGATCAGTTGACGCGTTTCACACGAAAAGAACCGTGCTTGTAGCAAATTGGATCATGCTTTGCTTTTGCTAGAGTTTTTCGCCTTCCTTTAGATCAAGTGTGGGTATGGGATTGTGTATATGGAATTGTATGGTTGTGTTTTGTTTTTCTTATTGGTTGAACTAGATAGGCTTGTGGTTTTTTTTCAACCTATGTAACAACAATGCCACTGTTGACAATATGTTGGCAACAAACCAGTCAACCTAAGAATACTTAGTCAAAAACCAAGAAATGCAGGCAATAGAATTCATGGACAGTCATAGTCCACCCAGCCTTTCTCCAGTCCTGTCCTCCAGGCATCCAGCAATCTTCTTCTCCCTCTGGCCACACATTTGTCCTCTCAGTGGCCAAAGAGAAGGATTGGAGGAGAAGAAAGAAGAACCTCATCCTCTTATGATTCTGTCCTCCTCCACTGTAACAGCTTCTGCTTTGGCTTACAATGTGAGTGGAGAAGTGTGACATCACTGTGTGTGACATCACTACTTTGATTTACTGATCGGCAGGGTGGCTAAAAAGAACTCTTGGAGGCTCAATGACCCAGTTATCACACTGATTACCTAAAGTCTCCTAAACAGTTCTGAAGGCTTATCAGCCATGCCAATAAATGAAACAAGAGCATACCTCCCAACATTTTGAGATGGAAATGAGGGACACCTACTAACAAACGTATATAGGCATAGGACACACCCACCTGCCACACCCCCTTAAAGGAGAATTAACCAAAAAAAAGGTTAATTAAAACCACAAGAACTTTTTTTATTACCACTACTATTTCTTTATATTGGCTTTTAAAATGTACAAATGCAGCAATTTAGAAATTGGATGAAAGGTTTAGCACTGGGAAACACTTTTAGAAAGAAGAAAAGTTCATTTTATATACAACTATCTAGATCAGACCAAAATCAGGGACAAATGAGGGGGAAGAAGGACAGAGGGACATTGCTCCAAATCCGGGACAGTCCCTCGAAATCAGGGACAATTGGGAGCTATGGCAGGAGTCACCCCACTAGCTTAAATGAACTGTTGTATTGGCCATAGGTTATACAACATGTTTCAAGTGAAAGCTTTGTAAAACAATTTCAGTTATAACTTATTTATATATACAACTTTAAAAAAAAAAAATTTTGTTAAGAACTTCCTTCTTTAAAATGGAATAATGGAATCTATTGCTAGCTGTGTGGGAAACTTCACTCTGCCAATTAAAGTACACTGAAATTACTTCAGACGTGTTTCACAGTTGTCTGTGGGTGTATCATGAAGAAAAAAAATAAGATCATTAAAAAGGAAAAATAACAGGACAGTGGTGGAAAAAGAAAGGAAGTAGTTCTAATTACTTCTGTGATTATCGTATTCATCCTCTGCACAGGGTGATTATCACAGGTTAGGTCTAAAATGGAGTACACTCCCCATAGGTCCCAACTGTCCGTGATTTCGAGGGACTGTCCCTGATTTGGAGCAATGTCCCTCTGTCCCTCTTTCCTTCTCATTTGTCCCTCATTTTGGTCTGATCTATATAGTTGTATATAAAATGCACTTTTTACCTTTCAAAAAGTGTTTCCCAGTGCTAAACCTTTCTTCTGATTTCTAAATTGCTGCATTTGTAAATTTTAAAAGCCAATATAAAGGAATAGAAGTGGTAAAAAAAAGTCCTTGTGGATTGAATTAACCTTTTTTTGGTTAATTCTCCTTTAACCGCTTCCCGACCAAGTGCCGCAGTTATACTGAGCGAACTGTTGTATCTGTACGTCGGCTTGCAGGGTTGGGATACCAGGTGCGCGTGTGCGCCCGCTGCACAGCAAGGGGGGCCGATGCTCGTGGCTGATGATTGCGATGACTGCCGGCCACGAGTGATCGTGAGCAGGAGACACAGAACAGGGACGAGTGTGTGTTCTGTCCTGTTCTGTTCTGACAGGAATGACAGATCGTGTGTTCCTATTAGCTAGGAACCACGATCCGTCACTTCCTGTAGTCAATCCCCTCCCCCTTCAGTTAGAATCAACTCCCAGGGAACACAGTTAACCCCTCGATCGCCCCCTAGTGTTAACCCCTTCACTGCCCTTCAATGACCTCTTTACAGTAATCAATGCAATTTTATAGAATTGATCGCTGTATGAATGACAATGGTCCCAAAAAATGCGTCAAAATTGCACGATGTGTCCTCCATAATGTCGCAGTCACAATAAAAATCGCAGATCGCCACCATTACTAATAAAAAAATATAATAAGAAAAATGCTATCAATCTTTCCCCTATTTTGTAGACGCTATAACTTGTGCACAAACCAATCAATATACGCTTATTGAGATTTTTTTTTTTTTCCAAAAATATGTAGAAGAATACTAAACTGAGAAAAAATTAGCTTTTTTTAAAAAAAAATGGGGATATTTTTATAGCAAAAAGTACAAAATATTGTGTTTTTTTCAAAATTGTCACTCTTTTTTTGTTTATAGCGCAAAAAATAAAAGAGGTGATCAGATGCCACCAAAAGAAAGCTCTATTTGTGGGAAAACAAGGATGTCAATTTTGTTTGGGTTCAACGTCGCATGACCGCACAATTGTCAGTTAAAGCGACGCAGTGCCAAATCGCAAAAAGTGCTCTGGTGCGGAAGGGGGTAAATTCTTCTGGGGCTGAAGTGGTTAAGGGGCGTGGCAGGGGGGTGTCCTATGCCTACATACGTTTGCAAGTAGGTGTCCCTCATTCCCATCTCAAAATGTTGGGAGGTATGCCCACCCTCCCCCTTTGACCAGCAGCCATTTCTGTGCTGTAAATATGAATTACCATATAATTTGCCAACCACCACAGTCAATGTTTTCCTCTTTTAATTGAACTGTCTGAAGATGTGTTGTACACTTGCTTATATCAGTGATTTTAGAGTGTTTTGTTGTGTGAATTTAAGTCCTCATGCACATGGACGTTTTTACAGCCGCGTTTTTGAGCGTTTTTTACAGCTTAAAAACGCCTGTCTATGTTAGTCTATGGATTCATGCCCACCTAGATGTTTTTGAGCTGCAAATGGCCTAGGCGTTTTTAAGCTGTAAAAAAAACCCAGGACCAGTGCGTTCCGAGGCGCGGCGCTAGAGCTGTAAAAACACGAAACGCGGAAAAACGCTGAAAAACGCTAATGCATAACGCGGTAAAAATCGCGTTTTTAATGCCGGTTTTTCCAGGCGTTGAACCTAGCTTTACAGCTCGTTTTTTAAAACGTCCATGTGCATGAGGGCTTAAAGTGGATCTAAAGCTAAAACGTTTCTTATTTTGTATAGAGCTGGTAAAACTTTGGCCAAAAGTTTCTTTTTTCCCATTTGTGTTCTGCTGGCGATTCTTCCCCTCACTTCCTGTCCTGTAGACAAGACAGGAAGTGATAGGAAATCTCTTCAAAGTGAAGGGAAACCTCCTCTTGTCATTTGATTTTTTTTCTATTCCTGTCCTGGTGACAACTCAAAATTTTCAATCTCTCACTTTCAGTCCTAGTTGCAATGGTAACAAATAGAAAGAGAATCACACAGATGGCAATACAAACCTGACAGGGGATATCACTTATCCCTACCATTCAAAAGCAAGAAATGGCTTTATTTTACACTTTAAGAATTTTTTTTTCTTCTTGATTTTTAGGTCCCCATTCACACCTGAGCATTGAGTTTTTAATCGTTTTTTCAGGCGTTTTGTCACGTGTTTGTATGCACATTTTTGGAACCTTTTTGTACAGCATTTTTAAAGCATTTTTGGCAGGTTTTTTATTAGCTAAAATATCATGTTTTATCACTTGCTGATATGTTTGTCAGCTTTTTCAACCACTTTAATTTATTATTTATTTAGTTAAGGTTAGGGGGTTAGAGTTAGAGGCTAGGTCTAGGGGTTCAAATTAAGGGGTTGGGGTTAGTGTTAGGGGGTAATTATTTTTTATTGAATTATTTTTTTATGAGTTATTTATTTTTGTTTTTGGTTAAGGGGTTAGGGTTAGCGTTAGAGTTAGAGATGAATAATTACTTTATTTTATTTTTTATATTGTTATTTAATACCTG